>JAHWFP010005258.1:21190-37561 GCA_023313725.1 Lithobius niger | reverse complement strand
AACTTTCAGACCCTTTTTTATTGGGTCGGTTCTCGGATTCGAACCGGCATTCTCTTGGTTTGGAGCCGACGACGCTGACCACTGGGCGGTGACTGCCTGCTTTGCTCGGGGTCCCCGGGGAACCCTCACAGAGTTCGCGCTGGGACTTAGTTTTTCGCTGTTATACGTTGAAGGCGTACATTCGTATCTAGGCGGTTATGGGTTAAGTTCCGGAATAGTAAAGTGGGTTTTGGTTATAACCTAATAGCAAGAAATAATATAACCTAGAGGCTACCTAGAGGAGTGTCGGTGGCCAGTGATTGTAAGGGGCTTGAATAGATTGCACTGAATGGTAGAAGATGTAGAAGATCGTGCATGTGCCGAGTGACTTGCAGTCGAAACCAAAAGTTTCAGGTGATGTCCAGCTACTACTACCGATCTATTTAACTGCTGAGTCCATTTGTTTTGATTTTTAAATTATTATTTTGAAAAATGTTTTGCAAATTTTAAACAGTTATTGTAGGTTGTATTTGTATTAGTTAACTGTCTCATCTACCAATTCTAGTATCATGTAGACAACCCCCATGGTAGCAGTACACTAAAAGTTAGCGATACTAACTCCCTACAAAATCTATTCTCTCCTTATGATATGCATAAGGTGGCATTTGCACCTTTACTCCATCCTAGTGGGAATGGACAACTACTACTACCAATCCAACACCACAACCAACACTGGAGTGGCTTAGATTGTCATGAAGTTAGTAGCTAATACATGAGCGATCACTAATGGTTTTTTAAAGGTTGTTAGATGCTTCTACTTGTTCACTGGCTCACAATAAAAGTCACTTTTTTACAGGTAAAATTAATAAAAGGGGTCCACTTTTTTTTAGCAAAACCGTAGGGAAAAAATGGATATAAAACAATAAATCCAAGAACCTTTGTAAGTTTTTTAATACAGGAGAAATAAAGAACAAATTATAAATAACTATGCAAATGAAGTACAATTCCATTTATTTTCGTCTGTCGAGCCTCACAGTGCTCATTAAATAAAAACTGAAGGAACAAAACAAATTGTTCAGAAAACAGCGACAGTAGAAAAAAAGTCGGAAGGAGAAACTTTTGTATTTCAGGAAGAAAGGCACACTAGAAAAGTACACTTACAGAGGAGAAATTCCAAGACATGGCCCCCTTTGTGCCATACAGCGGTAAGAAAATATGTATTGTTGATAGTCAGGAGTTTGGACAACTCTGACTTCCTTGCCATTCATGTCTGTAGTGAAATTGAGCATCTCCCACTGCCTAAGGAACAAAAAAAAAAACAAAAAAACAATGAGGATGCAAAAATTGAAATTTTGGAAAATACATAGGTGTCAGACATTCTAACTGCTTTTATAAATTTAATCTTTGTCATGAAACTAAATACCAATAACTTATAAGTAAAAAAATAATCTTTGAGGTAAGATGTCCATACACATAAGTCACACACGACGTGCACTTCACAGTACGTAAAATGTACCTTTTTTAGTTTCAGGTCAGCAGGGACTAGTAGTAATAAACAAGATGATAGGGGCGATACTTGGTCATGTTAATCGTATACCCAAGGGTGGGTGATGTTGAAAAGAAGAAATAAAAATGAATTGTACCTTCACAGTTAAAAATTAATGAGGCAGCAAAAGCCTGCTTCAGAAATTCCTGCCAATTTCAGTTACACTTGACGTTGACACCAGCAAGCAAAACCAAAAACAACAGCTCATTGTGTGACACCGTTATCATAGGCATTGATCCCGGGTATTTACTGGTATATCTTTTTTCTTGCTTATCACGCCTTTGTGGTTTTTTCCCCCATTATGTAAATCAGTTAATACAAACTGTGCGTGGTCGGGGAAAATGTTATGAGTGATCACCCACTAATTGAAACTAATCCTTGTGTTATAAATCAGTAATAAGTGAAGGTCATGACAGAATTATGGTAAATGTAGGAAATACTGCGTATCATTCCACAGTAACAAGATGTTAAACGAGCAATCACTAGAACCACTGCACATTGGTGGAGTGTAGCGCAGCTTATAACGGACACCAAACTACAAAAGGTTTGTTGGTTAGTTTCGCTTGTGTAGTCTGGGTGGAACCAAAACGAAAGGCTGGATTGGAAAGAAATTTGCAACATGGTATGGAATCCGCAAAAGTATTGTTGAGCATAATTTTGCCGTAAATCGGTCAGTTATTGCCGAAGAAATTTCGTTTACTGTAAAGCTCAACATTTTAAATTTAGAATTCGGAATGGTTAAACTCTGACAAAGCGTACACAATGCTGCTGGTAACCACATGAATTTTACAATAAAATATCATTTCCTTTACAGCTGACAGTCTTTTTCGACGTAATTCTACGAACCACTACATTTTTACCATTTTAACCACTATGAATAGGCAGACTGAAGAGTGCCGAGTGCACTAGTAATGACACAGCACGCAGGGTAACAGTATACCAATGGACAGCAAGAATCACTTACAGCAAGAATCGCTTGCAGTCCTTCCTTTTTAGTAAATGAATGTATGAGGATGTTTACAGTGAATGCCACACGGCTATTGGTGCGTAATTAACAGATAGTATCAGTGCAAGGTGCACCGATACGTCGTACAAATAATGCATACACAGTATTGGTGAACAACAATCTAGTAATTTAGCTCTATTTTCAAAAGCAGTAATACACTTGTAATTCGAACATTGATATCCCTAATTGAAGGTGACACGTTCGCAGTAGAGCTGATAAACACTAATTTTGTTCCAATAGAGTTATTAAACACTAACAGCTATTAAATAATCTAATTGTTACAGCCTACTCTATTTATTATTCAGTATGCTATAATTAATTAATTAGTATACTCAACCTAACCTAAATCCTATAATTAGTTACTTCTCAGAATTATCACAATAACTACTTTAATTATTAGTTGATTCCTACTTCAACCTGAAAATATAGAGTGATTAATACAGATTAATGCCCAATTAATTTAACAATAACTAACCATAACTAAACAATCCACATGGCACTTACCCACATCACCCACACGAAATTAGACAAATTTGTAGTACACATTTTTTCTTTTTCTAAACTAACATAACATAGAACAATACTTTTAAACTTGTACATTTTAAGTTTACGACATAGGGGTGGCTATACAATTTTCTCTACATTCTGATTCATCCACCTAAATCCTAAAGTTTAATAATAAATGTTAATTTTTAATCAATTTGTTAGTCGTGAACTAATGAACAAATACTAATGACTAATTCCAAAATCTTCCCGCCCCTCCCCCTGAATATCCAAACGTTAGAATTAAAAACTATTAGTATTTATTTTTTTAATTACCCAAAAGCCCGCAAGTTGGCAAAAAAATTAATATTTTTCCAATATTCAAAACGTTTCCTTAATTCTTCTTAATTCTCCAAACACATGAAACAAGTTAAATCATCACAACAAAATCTCTTTCCAACGACAAAAACGAATAAATAGTCAATAGCACCAATAAGACAATTATATGGCCGTCCAATGACTACAAAAATACAAGCTCTTTAATTGCATACAACTCTAGCGTAATAGGCATCCGAAAACACGTGAAGTTATCCTCGCCAGTGGAGAGGGTGAACCCAATCCAGCACAGGAGTATGGAGCTAAAGGCGACAAAAGTACCAATGGAGGGAGGGGATGGAGGTATTGGCGAACACCACTAGGTGAACAACAAGGCAGAGTCACGGGGGAGGGGCAGACACCTTTACCCACAGGGATAACTATGTTCTCTGGAGGGGGAGGGGCTGACTGAACATTGAAGGGCGTTGACAATTTGACTAGTGGTGTCAGTTCTACTTCTGGCAGAATGGATCGACACGAATATCCCTGGCGTGAAGATTCTTGACGTAAAACGTCATTCGGTTGCGTATTTGGTATCAGATTCAAGTCCTTCAATGTAATACCGTCACATGTGTTAGCAACAACACGAGCTTGCTCACGTGACTGAACTTCAACGCTTTTCACTCATTATCGGACATTTTATTCATTGTTCGTTTGTGTGATTTTCTACCCGTTTGTCCCATCACAAAACGGTAATCACAATCGTTGGTTCTAACGGTGACGCTTCCTCCCAGAAGCCAATGCTGACTAGCCCCGGGTATTATATTAGTTATGCGATCTTCGTCGTCAAGCGGGAAGGTACGTTCATAATTAGCGGCAGTCGATTTTAATTGGAGTTCCTAGTTTTGGAAAGTTACATCCTCAGCACTGGGGAACATAAGCGATAATTTTGAATGCATTGCACTTTTCAGGATAGCCTCCGATGGACTAATTTGGGTGGTACTGTGAATAACCTTAGCTTGCATGAGGAAATGTACTAATGCTAATTCAACATTTATCCCCTGGGATATACTTGCCATGATACGGCACCTCAGAGATTTTACCATTCTCCGGTTTACTATGCTTGTTAATAATATGCCGAATTTTGCAGTCGTTGAGATATGACTCGACTTTAGAGCTAAGAAGTTGAGAACTTATTACTAATCAGTGTCATACAATACTCGTAGGCGAGAAAAAATCCCTAGAATATTAATCAGCACTGCTCTACACCTTTGTCAAAATATAATTGAAAAGCAAATTCGATTTAGCATCCAGTACAACTAAGAACAACTGACTGTGAAACGGGCCAAATAATCCAATATACAAACAAGAATGGATAAAAGCAGGGCGCTCCCAAACTTGATTTTTACAATTCCTCTTGACCCCTTTATGCCGTACACCAGAATCATACTCATGCTGACGGACATTATGTATATCAACAGAGCAAGCAAGCACTTGCCCGATAGCAACACTATTGACGTTATGAATTAGATCACTCTTGGGTTCACTTTACGACGTCACTTAATTCAAAATTTTTTAAATCGTTTACACTACATGCTTTTTTTTTGATCGAAATCTGTTAGTTTTTCTTTTTACCAGCCGTAGCTACCTGTTAAGGTTCATGAGATGTGGACGACGCATTGTCTCTCGATTTGCGGGATTGACAGACCCGGCTTAAATGTCCAATGCCTCCGCAAGCCCAGCACTTAAGCCCTAACCAGACTGGCTGCTTGCGGCTGCACGGAGTCGCAGTATGGTGTAAAAAAGACTTCAATATTCGTCCTTAACGCACCACCAACCACACGATTACTGCAATATTGACCTTGTACGCACGTAGTTACGCATAGCTTCGCACGAAATTTTCTTCTGTCTGGAGAGGCCTTTATGCTTCCTAAATCTGCAGACGACCGTAAAATGGGTCAAATTGCCGCCAACAGAATCATTTAAATCCCAAGGGTTTCTGTTAACATTAATGCAACGTTTTAATGACACCGCATGCGCTAGTGACGTTTGCGACCCCTGAATTCGTGAAAGTCCACCCGTTCTCCAGCAAGATTAAATGGAATAGCCAACATAGCATTAATTTGGTCTACAGACTTCGTTTTAGATATATTAGGTGCACATAAGCTGCCACAATTGAACCTTCAGCAAAGGTTAAATGAAAAACTTAACCATTGCTACAACCCGTAGCAATGGGCAAGTTTTTTATTTAACGTGTGAAGTAATAGTCAGTGGGATTAGCTTGACAACTAATGTAGCAACTTGGTGACAGCCATTTTTATTCTGATATTACTACATTGATTGGCTGAAACTTCTTTCACCCTTGCGGTTCTTTCACCCTTGTGGGTTTTGTTTCAGATTTCACTTATTTGGAGTTTTCTTTTTCTCTTTGGTGGCATTATATTTTTGCCATAGCCCAGTTATTTACTATCTGACCAAGTTTGGTCATAAAATATTGAACGCAGATATTAATTTTTTAAGTTTTGCTGGAGTGAGGACTTGAATCATATAAATTGATGTGTTTGCTAATTTGAATTCAACCATCAACAATAGGTAGCGTATTGACTTTATCGACAATGTTCGTATTGCCGGTTATTTGTGGTAGTCAGTTTGCATTGTTACTCGTTAACTAATAAAGAGTGATGATATTTTGATCACAGGTGAGGTTTTCCCTCCATACAGAAAAATAGCATTACTAATGATTGCAATATTTGTACAACACTTATTGCTCACGATTAACTTTTTATGCAAATGACATGAAGCTAATAAAGAAAAAAATATTCTGAAAAATAATTTAAACTCGTAATAATGACAACTATGGGTAGCAAACACTCAGGAATGATTTGCCTATGTTCTGATTGCTTGTACGTGAAAAAATGGTCCCAGAATAAAAAAAAGAAAATTATCTGTAATGTTAGTATTAAACGAAGAAAGACAATGGAGTTAGTAAGCAAAAAACTCTCAGTACGTAAGTTATAAACGGTACTTTAACACCCAGTTAGCAGTAGAGAAAGAAATGTTTGTTTAGCTATTCCACTGGCCCTGGGGAAGGGGGTGGGGGATTTGCAGTAAAAAGTCATAGGAAAAGCAATTACTAGCAAGAGCCAATTTAATCACAAAATGCTGTGCAAAACCAGTGACTAACACTTTCCAGGTACGGAAAATTGAGCCTGAGTGTAAGCAGACCACAGTTAGGTGACCATATATAAGAGTTTTAGCTTTTAAGCTTTGCTTTACGGAGAAGATGCTGGAAGAAAAAGCCATATTGTTTTAGAACTTTTTGAAACCAAATTGTTGTTAGCATTAATAATTGATGTGACATAATGCCTGTGTGCAGTGCATACAGAATTGTCGGTTTATTTTAGTGGTTTATACAGTTAGTTCGGCGGCTTAGTTTAGTGTAGCATATTGTTTCAAGCAAGACTGCGCCGAGCTACTCATAGTCTCGCTTGAAATTGCGTAAAACGCGTGCTCACCAAGTTTCCTGCTTTCCATTGAATGAGTTTTGTATTTTTGTATTTTGTTTTTTTTTGTATTTGGCTCACCGATCTGTTCGGCAAATTTCCTCCGACATGACAACATGGCGTCGTGTTTTCGACGGTTTGTCGCGTCCTCGTGCATCATCGTCATCTTCTATCTGGAACTGAAGCAAAAAATCGTAAAATTACAACATACTGTTCTTGTGCACTACAAACATATTGCTCCTACTTATTAAATACAACACCTTTAATAGTAGGACAAAAAACAGCAGAATTTTCTTTTCTTAAATTGTGATACGGAGTTTGTTCTAGAAGTCGAAGTGTTGTGGAATTTAATGGACTGTACCTACCCTGCAATAATAACTATAAGTCACCTTTTATGATGTCATCGATGTCGTCTTCGACCGTATTAATATTCTGTTCTCCCTCTCCCAGCTTGAATGGGGATTAGAGGTATGGCCAAGGGGTTGGGGGATACAGGATTACTACAAATATGCTTTCAAATTTATTGTATAATGTTGAAGAACTTTATTTGATATCACATTTCACATTTCACTGATATGTGATGAAATTCATTTAATTCCAAGGTTTACAAATTTTACCCAGTTTGTGTGTGTTCCTTCACTTTTTGCATAACTTATTCTGTTTACTTACAAAGAATGTGAATTAGCTAAAAAGTGCACGTACGGAGTGGCAGAACCCGTCGTACACCTTTTCCCATGATTCGGAAGCTATTACAGATAGTATGAAAGAATACCATGGTCTACAGAGCCACCCATCCAGCGCTTCATCACCTCCACCCCCCACAACCACCCGTTTGATGCCGGTGCGATTTTTCTCTTGTACAGCGGGATCTATACTCATCGCAAGCATGCAATAATAAATGAGATTTCTGTTGCACAAAAAACTCTACAGTATACTCTTGCCAGTCCAGCAACCAGAAATAGTTATTACAAGAACAGTAAACAATGAAACCGTGATGGAGTTAAAACGTCCTTACTCACCTGGAAATTTTCACCAAAATTTTGATGGAGGGATTGAAAAATCCATTTACAGACTTACATAAATGCTATATCAAAGACCGTTTACCGGCAGAGCCGTGGCTTGTACACGAAATCATTTTATTTCGAAATTATAATTAAGCACCAACACAGCTCAAACCAGGGAGTGTCAAAGAGTTATGGAGTTTCCAAAACTCCTTCACATTGCATGAAAATATAACTTGCATGATTTATACACTGTTAATACCCTAATACCCAGCATTCTTAAAGAAGTTAGTGTCCAAAAAGAGAATCTTATAGAAGAAGTTCATAAGTTGCTGAAAGATCATGCTCCGAAGGTTTCTAATAATAACTGTAGTAAAGAGTTTGGGGATGCGGTATAAGGACCCCGAATTAAAAGTCATTGCACAAGGCAACCGTTCAGCTTTGTTTAAGCTAACAAAGCACATAAAAAAAAACGGACTATCACAGACTATTGTATTCCACCACTTCATCTGATGATGGATTAGTTACTAACAACTTGCTTGGAGAAAGTTAACATTTTTAAACATGTTTTCTCAAAAAAAAATTACGCTTGATAATAATATATTACCACATTTTCCTTCACCATCATAACCTGTCATAACGTAACATTCTTTTCTATAACTACTGTGCAAGTCCTTGCCTCCTTAAAAAACAGCAATGTTATAGCTGATGATTTCTTCGTGATGTTCTACACAAAACCACTTAGCCAAGTTCAAGTAAGAAGCTAGATAGGTAGTAGAGCTCGGGATTTATGCCAGGGCCATGCCATCTGTCTTTATGAAGATGCGAGTCACTGTTCCAAGGATTCTCTAGGTTAGGCTGTAGCAGAGTGGCAAACTGTCAGGAAAGTTGTTGCTGGTTGTGGATTATCTCCCAGAGTGAAGTCTAAAGGGGCTGCAAGGTCCTTGTAAACCCAGTGGAGTTTCCAGATCACACTAAAGGTGGAGCAAAGTATTTCCTATAGTATTTCCTGTTATCCCACGAGCCACCTCTGCTAACAGCTACCCCTAGTGACAAAGCAAGGCCTGAGCAACCTTGACCACTGATCTGGAATGATATAACCATACATGAGAGTACATTGCATGACTGAAATACAATCTTTATGTTAAGGATGCATAGAATATATAATACTGAGCCATCAGGGAAGCTGGGTGCCTCTATAACCATTTTCATGACTTTTACCACCTCTAGTGTTACCGTTATTTGAAACTCCAGTCTGAATTGGTTTACCCGTCTCCTTTGGTTCATATTATAAGAAAAGACCTTGCGTTTGAAATCTATCAAAGAAATGAATTTTCTAGACATCATAAGCATGTGAAAAGTTGAACTTAGTATTACCAAAATAGCTTCACTTTGGTCAAAATCACTAATTCTAGCACCTGTGTTTTGTAAACTTCCAGCACATTTATTACAGTGAGTGCTTAATGAAACTTTCATTTTCTTGCGTTTGAAGTGTCCTAACCTTAGCTATTAGGTTGTACCCATACGAGTGAATTTCAAATTTAGAGGAATTTATATTTACCTTGTGTTTTTTGGAGACATGGTCTTTCGGGTGGTAACTGACCGTGCCCACTTCTAAGCATCAAAGTTTTTCTCCATTGGTTTAAAAAACCGGACCTCTCAACTACGTATGAAGTTTCCCCTATACACTTGCCAGGTTTAAGAGTTGGTAGTATGGCTTTCATGGTATTCATAAAATTCCACCCACTGTATTTACATCGTGAAGGCTGTTGTGATCTGTGTTAAACGTGATCCTATTTCTAAGAGCGTAAAACTTTATTTTGTATTTCTGCGTTTTTGTCTGGATATTTCTAGAACATGCAATTCCTGTTAGGTCACCACTCGTTACTAAAGATATTTAGAATGTCGAATCGGTGCAGCGTCATTTTATTAAATACTTCCCTGGACTTCTTGAGATATGCAGACTAAAATGCGATTCATCCTTGACAATTAAGCTCAATCACATGGTCTACTTCTTGCTCAGACACGACGAAAGAACCAGGGGTCTTCCCTTAAATTAGTAATCCTCCCTGTAAAACGTGGATACAGAATATTTTTCCAACCGTGGCCTATAGTAAAAGTATGGAATGGAATTCAAATAGATGTAGTTCAGGCCTTAGTAATGATTTTAAGGCTAAGCTGAGAAATGTTGATTTAGACGAGCATCTAAGATGGGCTTAACCAATAACCAATTCACATGCTTTTTTATTTTTTTATTTTCATTTGTTGACCTTGCCCCCCCCCCCCTTGGAAAAACTATCACGGCTGAGTATCATTGTTAACTTGTTATCCCCCTCAGTCCTTTTGTCTTTAATGACAACAAATCTGTTATTACTGTATTTTTGACGTAGTATGTAAATGACCAGAAGATTATGTCAATAATGCATCAATATACATATTTGCAACCGATGCTATAATGATTTATGTAACCTGTAACTTATGACATGATGTGAAACTTACAAATGGATTATGAGATGGTGAATGGATGGCTAATGGAAAATTAATTATACATAATTGAATGAAAATAACGTAAAATTACACAAAACAGTTCCAAAAATTGAAATATCAGCAACCAAATTTACATTGTAAATCATTCTGAAAACTGTACGGGAATTAAAGGAGATAGAAATACACAGCTGTGTAAAAATACATGTAGGGACATAGTACTTTAAAAACTATGACAAATGGTATCTACCTTTGTAATGTCAAATATATATTAAATACAAAAAAAAAAGTTTTATATGAAGCATGGATAGAGAGTGCTCAAGATATGGGATTGGAATGTTACAACAAAATATACCTTAATAAGATTACAAAGAGTACAAAATAAATTAATACAGAAACTTTTTGGAAATGAAAAAGAACTTCGAGACTATGTAATCGTAGTAAAAACTTACTATAAACACCCGCAACAATCAAAAAGTGAACAACTAAGAAAAACAACCAACAATTTTAAAGTTCCACAATGGAATATCTCATATGGAACTAGAAACAAACCATACTACATACCGGACATTTTTAATAATGATAAACTACCAAAGTGTGAGCTAAGAAAAAAAATCTGTTGTAGAGAAGTACAAAACCTGAAATATAAAAAGACGTTGAACCAATGATATGATAAATTTGACAACATTGGAAAATTAAAACTAGAGCTAAAACTTTTGTAGTAAATAACATAATTTTTATTAAATGAAATAGAGACACATTTCTATATTATTGAAGTAATATACGTTAAAGGTGACAGATATGAGGATAAAGTTTTAAGTTTAACAGTAACATATATCTTTAATGTTTTTGTAAATATGAATAAAGTCGTATAAATTAAATATTCAAAAGTTTGGTAAAAAAAATCAATGAATTGGTATAATATATTTAAAATGTGTATGACAACTTTAATGTTATAATTAGTAACATATATTACTTGTCTTGTCATTGTAGCTCACATTATTTAAAAACTGCGATCACTTGTATGCAATAAATAAAAAATTAATGAAATTGATACAACATTGAAATGGTACATAATAAAAAATAATTATTATAAACATGAATGTAAAATAAAGTTAAACAGAAGCACAAGAAAAAAACCAAAAGTGGTTACAAGAACCAAAATGGTGAAATTCGTATGAAAAAGAAATATGAATTATCTGATAACTTTTAAATTTAATAAAATACCAAGTGATTAAGAAATATAAAACAACACGGGAGAAATGCAGGGTAAAATTGCAAAATGGTTACTTAAATTTCAACAAAAAAAGAAGAAAGATGAAGAAGCTCTTAAAGTTAAGAAATCAACAGTACTAACATTAACTTTAAAATAGTGTAAACATAATAGTGTATATATTTCATAGCTGTGTATGTATGGAAATAATTAATAATTGAAAATGGAAAAAAAATTATTGTACAGACTAATTATAGTAAAAAAAAACTTATACACATTGCAACAACTTATAAATATAATAACAACTTATTGAAGTATTTGAAGTCTATTGGGACTTTGTGCCGGTCCTTGTACCAGAACGAATCTACTTGTACTTCAATAAAGCATTGTTATTATGTGTATTATTATTATTATTATTATTATTATTATTATACAACGTTATTATACGTTATACGTGGAAAATGTAAGGTCAGGTATCACTTCACTTGTGCCAAGATAGCAGCAAAAATCTGGATGCGAAAAGTATAAAAGGTAAAGACGAGTGGAAGTGCATGCGATGACAACGAAAAGAACTCTATCAGAACACAAAAAAGACGACCTAGATCCTCAAAACAGCAAAGAAGAAAGTTACGACGAAACTGAAACAACAACGGAAGACCAAAATAAAAAAGAAATAGAAGAAGAAATAAAAATCAAAGAGCAGGTGGTGGTTTGTAGTGTGTATCATCCCAAATCCAAATTGCGGGGTAGGCACTTGTCTATGACTATTAAACCACACAACCGTAGGAAACTGTCTCTGTGACACAGGTATATAAAATTGACCATTCTGCTGCTAATTTACAGGCTTACAATGACTGTCGTAGAAATTTCGCTGCAGCATTAAAAGAATTACAGAATTACAGCACAGCGAAGAACAATCTATCTTAGTACAAGGGAATTTGGCTTTAATGTTCAGATTCTTTCGTCATAAAACTGGTATATTAAGAACTATTCCACCTTTGGAAATTAGTAGTATCTTATTACAGAGGGGAAGGGGGGACTGAGGCTTAATAGCGTGTCGACAGCCAGGGCATTAGCACCAACCTCAGTCACAGTGCAGTGGTCCTGGTTGCCACTGCCCCCACATTACAGAGATATTAAACAAACCCCGAATCTAAATCTTATCATAGATCTGTACCTCTTGGAAAAATTGAAAAACTCTGGACAGGAGGACAGAATTATCACCTCAGTAACACGCAATGTCTCGCCGAAGATGGAAACGGCGACAAACACTATCAAGATGGTGACAATCAACACGCAAGTGTCGGACCGTAAGTGGCCGTGGATAACAATGACATTCAGGAGGGATAACCCCCTTTCAAAAGGAAATAGTGAGCAAGTCGGGTGTGAACAATGCGTAAACGGTCCAACACCACCTCTTCACGGTGACTGCGTCGACAAGCCGAGTACCTTTAATAGCCCGCAATTTATATTACAGATGCACAGGCCAAGGTAAATGTACTAAATACTATATTTGCTAGTAACAGTGTAGTGGACAACAATCTGATGCCTCCATTAGCGTTTGATCGTGTAGTAGGTTGAGAGTTGTGTACCTTGGTTGCCTTTACTCCGGAAGCTGTTTTGTCTGCTCGTGCAGCCCTTAAGCCGTAATGCTGTGGGATCCGAGGGGTTCTCTGCGTATTTCTATAAAGAAATCCGTTATGAAATCTGCAAGCCTTTAACTTATATTTTTACTCCATCCTTAACTTCTGGTAACCTTCCGACGGTTTGGTCAACTGCTAATGTTATCCCAATCTTTAAAAAGGGAAATCCAGCTGATCCCCAGAACTATAGCCCTATTGCTCTTACCGTTGTTTTTTGTACAGTTATTGAGAGAATGATCCGGAACCAGATATTGGTCTACACTAATAAATAGAAATTGATCGGAGACGACCAATTCGGTTTTATGCCTGGCCATTCTGCAACTCATCAGCTTTTACTTGCTTTGAATAGATGGACGGCTGGACGTTGGTGCACCATCTGATGAAATTCTTTTTGAATTCAAAAAAGCTTTCGAGTCGGTGGTGCATAGTAAGCTTTTCTTGAAACTTAAATTATATGGGTTCAATGGAAAGCTTTTGGCATGACTTGCAGCTTTTTTGGCTGGCCGCACTCAGAGTTGGTAATTGGTGAATATTGTCAGTGGGGTCCCACAAGGGTCTGTGCCACAAGGATCTGTCTGGGCATCTGTCCCACAAGGTTCTGTGCTTGGCCCTTTTTTGTTTATTCTTTTTCTTAATGACCTTTCTTGAAAATCTCACAATGCTGCGCAGCAAAAGTTTGCCGAGAACTTCAAACTTCACTCTGCAGTCATTCACATACAGGACCACTTACTGATTCAAAGTGAAATTGACTTTACATCCATCAAGAATTGGGAACTGTCCGTCTCCATCACTAAATGTAAAAGCTTCCACGTTGGAAACCAGAATCCGATGTGTACTTACTCAATGGATGGCATTTCTCTTCCTCAAGTTAATTTGGTAAAGGATCTTGGTGTTTGGTTTGACTCAGGGTTAAAATCGACTGTTCATTGTGGACATATGGTATCGAATGCTAATCGTTGTTCAGCTGTCGTCCTTAGGATTTGTACAACTGTCTGTTTGGATACTAAGCTATAGGCCTACAAGGTTTACGTTCGGCCATTATTATTGTATTTTAGCCCAGTCTTGTCCCCATACCTTCTTAAGGACATCGACCACCTTAAATCCATCCAGCGGTGCTTCACCAAATCATTGAGACATGCTACATACCATTCGTTCTGACTCAGCTGGGCTTGGACTTTTTGGACCACCGTTGACTTAATGCTGATCTCATTTTGATGTTTAAAATTCTTCATGGTTTTCTGGTTATTGAGCTACCTCTTTTTGAACTTAGTCCAGCTACTTGGACTCGTGGGCACCTCAACAAACTCATCATTCAGCATGCTGTCGATACTTCTTGGCTGTAAGAGTGGTCCCGCTTGGAATTCCCTGTCTCAGCCGACAGTTACGGCACTATCCGTAAATATGTTCAGGCGGTTGTTAAGCACAAACCACTTAACCCGATTTCTTAAAAGACCAGAATTTTGTGTTTAACTTTTTGGATTTAACTCTTTGCATTTAACTCTTTGTTTTGACAACCTCTACTGGAGTGTTTCTTCTTTTTTTTAACTGCAAGCCAGGCAAATTATGTAATTTAAATGACTTTATTTTTATGCGACGTTCCACTAAGGTAAAAACTTTTAAAATCTTTCTATTCTTTTACATATTTTATTCTGCGTTTTGTTATGCGACAAGTTGTTATTCATCCTTTTTTTCCACTCGACTGGCGATACCATCGGGAACCTTTTGTGTCCCTGGCAGGTCTAACCTTGGCGGTAAGGTAGTTGAGATCCTACCCACTTTTCCTTTGGCCATGCAATTTCTGAATTTATTGAATTCTTTTTTTACCTACATGTAAGCTTTTTCCATTTTTGTGTCTTGCATTAGTTTTTACCTTGCGGCCTTCACATTCCTTTTTTATTTTTTCATTATTCGGTTACACGCTTCTTAAATGCTGCCCTTTTTTCGACCGGCAGTTAGGATTCAGTGATCCTTGCCAGACCTGTTGTTCTGGCAACAAATTGTTTATTATTATAAAGAATTTGATAAAGACAGACAACCACAAGGAAGCGAAAGTGAAACTAGTACAGAAATAAAGTCTCTTCAACAATCGTTGATAAGAATCGAAAAGAAAATGGACAAACTGATGGAAACATATGACAAATCGCTAAAATACAAGAAAAACGAGCTGAGAATATTTAAAAAAAAATGTAAAATTACGTGAGCTAAGAACAAACAGACATGGCAAAAAAAAACCAACCAAAAAATGCTGCAAAAAATCAAAGAAATGGATGAAAGATTACAAAAATTAGAAACCAAAGAAGTTAAAGATACACAATTAACACAATCAGGAAAACAAATGCACGAATTATCGACGTCTGCACGCGAAAAAGAACAACATGACAGAAACCGGAACATGGAAATTAATCAGCTAGATTGGATGCCGCAAGAAAATCTTACTGACATTGTATAAATAGTGGCTCAAAACTTCAATGTAAGATCATACAAGTCTTAACATATAGAAATACATCGAATACCCAACAAAAACAAACATAAAAAAATGCGGTAATCATCCAATTCAAAAGTGGAGATATTATAGACATGTAGCTTGGAAACAAAAATAGTTATTAATGATCACATATACAGAAATGGAGACAGAAGTAGAGTATACTTAAAGGAAAATATGACTCCATATTATAGAAATCTATTATGGAAGACAAAAAAATATGCAAAAAACAATAACTACAAAAATGTTTGGTTCTTGAGAGGAAAAATAATGACGAGAACTGAGAAACGAAAACATCACTTAAATAAAGATTGTAAAATCATAAGAAGACTTGCAACCTGAATAATAATCCTGTATAAAAACAGAACAAACGATGATTTTGCAAAAGAAATGAAAAGAGAATTGGTAATTTTAAAATATTACATGTAAACATTTGTATTAAGGAAAAACTGGGATATTATAAGACACCAAATGACAGAAATGAAAGTCAACAGGGACGTAATTGTGTTAACAGAAGTTAATATAAAAAAGTATGAAAGAACGTACTGTCAATAGCTGGGCTATAAAAACTATTACATACATAACAAGAGAAAATATATATACAGGGTGTTCGGAAATTGGTGTCAAATATTTTGAGGGTCCGCTGTGTGATCAAGATAAGAAGAAAAAGTCCTATAAACATGGGTCCGGAAATGCACCAGTCTTTAGTTACAACC
>JAHWFP010005258.1:0-20790 GCA_023313725.1 Lithobius niger | reverse complement strand
GGGGGGGGGGCTGTAACTAAAGACTGGTGCATTTCCGGACCCATGTTTATAGGACTTTTTCTTCTTATCTTTGATCACACAGCGGACCCTCAAAATATTTGACACCAATTTCCGAACACCCTGTATATCGAGGAGGAGGAATAATGATGTACATAAAGGCTAACATACCTAGTAATAACGTAAACGATTTAGAAATAACTGATAATGAAAGTATAAAAATAATACTGACACAAAACTCACAAACTTTTAAGCTAATATGTACTTACAGAAGACCAGAAACCAATAAAAATAAGTTCACACAAGAGATGAAAAATATACTAAAATCGGAAATAAAAGTAATAAAAAAAGAAAATGTATTCAATAGTAGGAGATATTAATATTGATATACCGAAAAATGTACATAATATTAAGGATAAACACGATCAGAAGAGCATTGACAAACACTGATGGCAAGAGCGGGTTTTCAAAGTCTTATTGAGTCTGCCACAAGAAAAAAATAGTATGCATTAATAAAATTAACACATTGCACAAATCATACATATCTAAAATTAGGACAAAATAACTGGAAGAAAAATAGTAGTACTATTAATATAAAAATAGCAGATCATTATTTTAAGGTACGTTGGCTCTTGAGAAAAAAAAATTAAGAAACGCAGTAAGAAGATAACCTCAAAAAAGAAAAAGGAGTATATGCTACACATAATAACAGAATAACAGTCTCTAAACAGGAATTTTCTGGATGAGCTAGAATGCCCTAAAGCAAAGATCATGACAATAATTAAAAAATATATATATGAGAAGAACACACACACAAAAAAAGAATAGAACAAAGAGAAAAAACTAATAAAAATAAAAATATAAGAAAAAAGGCTTGGGTAACACAGGATCTCTTATATATGTGTATGATCAAGAAAAAAAAATTTTATGGAGAGAATAAAAAACAAGAACAGGGTGTAAGTAATGAGTTACTACAGAACTATCGAGAATTAAAGAATAAAATTCCTAAAAATAATTTAGGAATGTAAACAGAATTATTGTAAAACAAAATTAGAAGACACCAATGATGGGAAAACACGATCGATGTAATAGAAGAAATAAATGGCCAACAAAAACACAAAAATAAAAGGTCGAGAAAGACATAACAGAAACATTTAACGAAATAGAGATGCAAGATTTAAGAAACGACTTTAATGATAACTTTATAAATCAAGTACCTCGACTAAGATGAAAATTAAAAAAAAAACTAATTAATTATAAAACCGGAAATATTGCTAGAACACCTAAAAATACAAGTGCTACGAGCAATTTTTAAAAAAGGAGATAAAAAAGATTAAAAAAAAATTATAAACCTATTTCGTTATTAGGCTATATAAAGGGTGTACTTAAAAGGTCCGGCAAAACTTTCAGGGTGTAGTCTATGATCGAAAGTAAGACTAAAAAGACCCATAAACATGGGTCCGGCAATACATTTGTTTTTTGTTACAGCCCCCAAAAGTTAGGGGTAAAACGTTGAAGTTTTTCCATAACTTCCCATCTAATTTGTCCAAACAACTACAATTGACACATCCTTCTTGCAATTTCATTACTTCATAATGTTAGTCGTAGAACTTGGCAGTTGGGGCAGTAATGGAGAAAGGGACGGGGGAACAAGTTGGGGGGAGGGGGCCTTATTAGTAGTTTTACTGAAACAAATGCTGCGTTGCCATACAGAGCACCAAAATTTCCAATCTGGTATCGTCATCAGTTTAGAAGAGAGATATTTGTGCCCTTTGTGACTACAAAAGGTGCTCGATGTGTCCACCATGCGGGGATCCAATACAGGCCTGGATACGTCTTGCCATTGACTGCTGAATGTGTTCAGAGAAACCGGGTGTATTTCGCATCGTGTGGCAACACTCAACGACCCGCTGCCGAAGACTTCCTCGTTGTCGACTGTAACTGACACACAAGTGACTTTAGGTGTCCCCATAAGTAAAAGTCAAATGGATTCAGATCTGGTGAATGTGGGGGCCACGCAAGCGGTCCACCTCGACCAATCCATTGATTTAGGAATTGTCGTGCTAGGAGGCTAAAATGTGGTGGAGCACTGTCATGCATGAACCACATTCGTTGTCTGATACCCATTGCCTATCCTGCAGTAAGGTAGGCAACTCGAGAAACCGTTGGTAGGTTTCACCATTTAGATGTGGCGCAAATACATAGGGACGTATTAATTCGTCACCAACAATGCCCACCCAAACGTTCAAACAAAATCTCTGTTGGTGTCTACCTGGGACAATGCCGTGTGGATTTTCCTCTGCCCACAAGTGGTTATTATGCCCACAAATGGTTATTATGAAAATTAATGATGCCATCCCCGGTTTAGTTTGCTTCATCAGTGAACAGAACTGACGAATTGAGCATAGGTTCTTCGGCACATTGCTGCATAAACCACTGGCAAAATGCCGCTCGTGCTGGATAGTCGGCTGGTGAAAGTGCCTGAACACGCTGGAGGTGGTACGCATACAACAACTGTTCGTGCAGAACCCTCCAGACAGTCTTCTGTGACACACCTTCCATTGTTCCAATTCTTCTAGTACTGGCTCCAGGAGTTGCCTCTATCCGGTCCAGGATTCGTTGCTCTACAGCAGGCATTCTGACGGCTCTTTCCTTTCCCCAGTTGGCAGTAACACGCTCGAATCTTCCAGTCTTTCGAAGGCGACGGTCAACGGCTACAAAGGTCGGCCTATTTGGTACCTGCCGATTTGGGAAATCTTCATGATAGAGGCGTTCGGCCTTTCGACTGTTCCTATTCGTGCGTCCATACATGAGATTCATGCCAGCAAATTCCTGGAATGAGTATGCCTCCATAGTAATGTATGCAAGTTCAACTTTGAATAAATTAAGAAGTTCAACAAGATGCGAAAAAAGTGATGATGAAAAGAAATCTGCTATCCAAAGTCTACTTAGTTGGTTGAAATGTGACCTAAATCAAGAGAAATGTGGCGAATAAAAGAAGTTCATTGAGATGCGAAAAGAGTGATGATCAAAAGAAATCTGCTATCCAAATCCCTCTTGGATTTTGACAATCTGGCCTAAATGAGGTGAATTGCGACTGATAAAAGAAGCTCAACGAGATGCAGAGAAAGAGATCAATGTTTCCCAGCAAGACTTGTAATAGTGTTGCTGCATAGCCATGAAGTACTGTTTTCGTTGTCAATACTTGCCACAACATCTGCTCTGCAGAGAAGCTAGACAGAAAGGCTTACTGGAGACTTTTATGTAACTTGAAAAGGTAGGCCTTCTGGACTAATGGCCTTTTGTCTTGTTTTGATGTGGACTAGGATCCGTCATTAAGGTTTGGCCAGACCTTTCAAAGGACAAAATAAATTCGTGCCTCCCCACTTGTTCCCCACATTGGGTCCCCATATTTCCCCATCTGCAAAACTTTGAGACCTAAAATCAACATTACATTAGGAGAAGTAATGAAATTGCAAGAAGGATGTGTCAATTGTAGTTGTTTGGACAAATTAGGTGGAAGTTATGGAAAAACTTCAACGTTTTACCCTTAACTTTGCCCGGCGGGGGGCCCGCCATTAAGAAAAACAGATGCATTTCCAGACCCATGTTTATAGGTCCTTTTAGTCTTACTATTGATTATAGACTACACCCTGAAAGTGTGGCCAGACCTTTTAGGTACACCCTGTATAATAGATAAAATAATTGAAAGATTTGTTCGAATAAAATAACAAAACATTTAGACACATTTAATTTGTTTAGCAAAATACAGTATGAATACAAAAAAAAAGTACAATTGTATTGCTAATACAAATAAATGAAATAATTACAAAAGCATTAGATGAAAAAAAAAATAAATTGGAGTTGTACTTATCGATCTACAAAAAGCATTCGATACATTTGACTAGGAAATTATAATGAAAAAATGTGAAAGAATTGGTTTACGGGGGAAAATATATAATCTAATTAAGAATTATTTACATAAAAGGAAAGCAACAGTAAAAATTAATGGTGAATATAGTACAAAGAAGGATATACCTCAAGGGTCGGTGTTAGTCCATTATTATTTTTAATATATGTAAATGATATAGATAATTACGTTAAGAGTACTCTATTGTAGTTGGTCACAGAAGATACAATATTGTTATCCATAAACTCGAACCATACTGAAATGAATGAAAGTCTGCAAAAAGACTTCAATATGATCAACGGTTAGCTAATAGAAAATGAATTATACATAAGCGAAGAAAAAACAGTACAATTAGAAATAACAGTTCCGAAAATTTAAAAGATAACCATACAATCAACTTAAAAAACGCACAGTGAACAATGCGAATTTATAAGAAATGGTATAAACAAACAAAACTTCTAAAAGTTGCAGGAAAATTGATTTAAAAGGTACAGCAAAATATTTGGGAATAGAAAATGAATCAAAATAGGATTTTAAACACCATGTAATGAAACTGATCATAAAACTTAAAAAGATGATACCAATTTGAAAACATTATACTATACAATAAAAAACAAATTCTGTATGACACATGGCTATAGGTAGCATTCTGCGATATGGACTTGAAATTTATGGCTTTGTTTCTGAATATACAATATAAGAATTAGACTGCAAAAAGTACAAAATAAATTAGTTTAGGTGTTATTTAAAAAAGAAGGGGAAAAAACAAATGGTGTCTTTATTTATGATAAAATACTAAAAATAAATTAATTAAGAGACTATGTAATAGTTATTGGTTAAAATCGAGCGGTTATTGATTTTTAACCAACGGGTGCGATTATTGGCCGGCTCGAGTATGCAAATAGGTCGAGGGCGGAGCCCGAGACCATTTGCATACGAGAACCGGACAATAATCGCACCCGTTGGTTAAAAATCGATAACCGATCGATTTTAAACAATAAATTATTTAAATCACGGTTGGGACGTCAAGCTAATTCTTATTTAATTAAAACGTTTTGTGTTTGTGAAAATTGTTTCAAGAAATACGGTAATACCTTATGTCAAATCAGTGAAGGTCATTCCATTTTAATTTGTGGAGGGGGAGTGGGTGTTGGACGATTTCTTTGGCAGGTAGGCAAACTGTAGGCTACGCTCAAGTTTCTGGAAGGTGGGTGGGAGTTAGACGACGCGTCGTTTCCCAAAGTTTGGCTTGTAAGCTAGCTCGCTCGCTCTGTTCGGAAAGAATAAACTTCGATATATGATGAAGCAGGGATAGAAGGACATTGTGCCGACATTCTCGCAAAGTAAGTAATTCTTTTTGTTCGTTTGTAGTTTGAGAACTGTTTCAAATCACCAGTAATACCCTAATAGGTGAATCGGTAGGAATGAAGGTCATTCCATTTTAGGTTGTGGAGGGGGGGGGGGAGAGAAGAGTTAGACGGAGGGAATAAACTTGGAATTGGCCAGCCAGACATGTGAGCGTTAGCAGGTAAAGGATTTCATTTGGGATATCCCGGCAAGTTAAGTAATTCCTTTTGTACGTTTTCATAGCGTTACGGTTTTAACGCTGTATAATTTTGGTTGTGGTGTGTGCGTTCCCATCGCGTGATCCGGAAGTGTCAAAAGTGTTGAGTTATCGACAAAAGTGTGGATTATCGGTAAAAGTGTGGGGTAACTTGATAACCCACACTTTTTGCGATGACGCACACTTCCACTCACGGTTAACGGGATTTAACCTACGGAAATTTAGGGTGGCGTTGAGTTAGCGTGACGTCACAGCCGTGGTTTAAATCATAATATTCAAGAATTATTACATAACTACTATATAAAATTTATGATGAACCAAACAGTTTGCATTTAAGAGCATCGTTAACAAATATTAAGATTACCCTATTGGAACAATGCATATGGCACAGTAAAAAAATATTATTATATACCATACACATTTAACAAACTAGAAAAAATATGTTACAGTTTCAAAGCAAACATGAATTAAAAAGACAATTAACAGATGCACTTATAAAATGTTTTAAAATTTAATATAACTGGCACTACTAACAAGCCACACACAAATTGTATATATTATTTATTCATGTGTGCAGTCTATTTATTCAACAATTGTATTATGTGTTACATGTTATGTGTTACATATTATGTGTATTATGTAATTATTGTAGCTCACACAAGTTATTAATATAACTTCGAGCAATGTAAGCAATAAACTTAGTATTATTATAATACAGGACCTCACATACTGAAAAACGGACCTGTATTATTCGTTCACATACTGAAAATTGCATGTTCAACTCTTATTGTAATCGCTGTCCTAAAATCACTCAGGTTGCTATGCGATTTAAGAATTGAGATTGAAAAAAACTGGTTATTTTATGCACATATCGAAAAGTTAAAGAAGAAATTCGAGGGATTATACCGATGCTATACAGACAAAGTATATAAAACATTTGGAATTGAAATAAAAAAAAAATGATCTACGAATCGTGGTTATTATCACAGGTTCGGTATGCTTGCACTGTATTAGGCTCAACCACCGAAAACTGCTAGGAAAAATTACAAAAAAAAACATTGAATAAAGCAACGAAAGCATTCTTTGGCTCAAAAGTTAAAATGTCAACAAAAGATATTTTTAAAAAATTTCAGCTTCTTAACTTTAACAAATTGTTCAAATTAAATGCAATAATCACAAACTTTTCTGATAATAAATATCAAAAAAGAACTAAACGAGTTGAAAAAAAGTATTACAGCATGGTTACAGGTTCCACCCTGGAGAAATTCCTATGGTGGAAGATGCCTTCTAGTAGGCTACCTTCCATTCTGAATAATTATCATCAGAAATATGATTGACATTAACTATAGAGAATATATCAAAAAATTGTTTAAAATTGTTTCCTGAATCAAGCATACTGAATAATTACAATTTTTTTTTGGAAACATGGTATTGTTAAAAGATTGCGTTTATAACTACTGTTCCATGATTGTTGGCGGAGCGTAGCATAGCCTATACGGACACTAAATTGCAACATTTTGGTTGGTTGGTCTGTTAGTTGGTTGGTTGCACTTCTGCAGCATGGGTGGAGCCCAAACTAAAGCGCAGATTGCTATGAAATTTGTCACATTGCTAGATAGCCCCAAAAGTATTGCTAATCTCGAATTTGCCATAAATTGATCAATTATAATCCACGAAATTACGATTTTTCTATTTTTGACCTTTCCCCGAGTATCAATCGGACACGGGGTCATTGCTGGAAACTATCAATTCCTGGCGCAAGACTGGATTGTCAAAAACATTTCTCTTCTGTGCGCGTGGCCAAGATTTGGAATGCTCTGGGGGATGAAACTGTAAATGCTGTTTCTGCGGCATTTTTTCGTCACAAGTTGCGTGCGGAACCATTAGGTGACTTTCTGAAACGTCCATTAATGAATTAATTTGTTCACTGTAAGCCTCACGGAGCCTCACCACCCTTCCGGCTTCCATCTACCATTGTGTGGAAATTTTTTTTTTTTTTTATTTATTTAAAAAAAAATTATTATCGATCTAACACTCGCCATTGTACATTTGGAATCCTGAATAGTTCAGTAATTCCAACGAAGCATACGCTGTTTGTTCTGCTGGTAATCAAGTGAACTTTTAAAAACCGTCAAAATAAATCATCGTTGATTCCTCATAGCTAAAAATCTTTTTCCATGAACTCACTGAAGTAATAACATTTCATTATCGCATTTTAACCATTAGAGAAAGGCAGGCAAAAAGTACAGGAAAAATAGGGTTTGAAAAATGCTTTAATTCGGCCAGGGTTGAAACTTGCAGGATAACTTCATTTTGACACCAGATTAAAGAATCAAAAGAGTCCCTAATCATTCTGGGGGTGGAACAGTGTTTTTCAGAGGATCGTATCGTTTTAAAGGATGTAAATCGAAAAGAATTTTCGTAAAAATAAAAATTACTCAAAAGATTTGTATGAGGTATTATTACATCTCAGCACTCGAACACCGTGTAATATCCTATACTAGCGAGTCGATAAAATGAAGCGCAAGACCTACTTTTACCCTTTAAACTTGAATATTTTACATTAAAATAGGAAAAGTGCTACCTTACCTACTAAATACAAAGTTTAGTCATGTATACTGAAAGAAAAAAACCCACAAAATAACTTAGATGAAAGATGAAGACGTATATTTTCCAAAAAGGGTAACTTAAACAAATTAGTTTAATTAGGAACTAAGCTACGGCAGTTTATCTACATAGCGCTGTGATTTTTACGTCATTTTACAAGGTCCATTTTTAAATTGCTGCAGTATGCGTTCTAATGCTGAGAGATGGATACGATTAGGCTTAGATGAAATATTAAGATGTATATTTCTATCACGGGAATTATAATGATTTATATTAATTTAATTAGGAACTAACGTACGGCTGTTTATGTACATTCAGTGTTGTGATTTTCGTGTCATTTTACCTCAAGTTTCATCTTTAAACTGGTGCAGTTTCCGTTATAATTTTGGTAAATGGATGACATTAGACTTAGATAGAAGATGAATATATATATTTTCCAACAAGGCTAATTAAAACGATTTACTTTAATTAGGATAGCTCCTGCAGTAGTTTAAAGATATTACTTGTCTTAAATCGATGCAATAATCACAGTGCTACAACGTAGATAACCTGCCGTAGCTTAGCTCTTAATTAAAATAATTCGTTTTGATTACCCTTGTTGGAAGATGTTTAATCTAAGCTTTAATCTAAGCTTAATCACACTCATTTATCTTAATTAGAACAGTTGCTACAGCAGTTAAAAGATGGAACTTGTCGTGAAACAACAAAAAATCACAGTGCTACCACGCAGATAAATAGCCGTAGCTTAGCTCCCAATTACAATAAATCGTTTTAATTACCGTTGTTGTAAAATATACACCTTCATCTTTCATCTAAGCCTAATTACATTTATTTATCTTAATTATAACGACTACTGCAGCAGTTTAAAGATGGAACTTGTCGTAAAATGATGCAGAAAGCACAGCGCTACATGCAGAAAAACTGTTGTAGCTTAGCTTCTAATTAACATAAATTATTATAATCACTCTGGTTAGAAAATGTACATCTTTATTTTTCATCTAAGACTAATTACATCTACCTATCTTAATTAGTACAGCTATTGTAGCACTTTAAAGATAGAACTTGGGTAAATAGACGCAAAAATTACAGTGCTGCAACCTATAGATAAACTGCCATAGCTTAGCTCCCAATTAATATAAATCATTATAATTACCCTTGCGAGAAAGATACATCTTCATCATGTAAGCCTGATCACAACCATTTATCTTTAAAGCAGCCATTTGCAGCAGTTTAAAGATGGAACTTGTCATAAAATGACACTAAAAACTTCCGTAACTTAGCTTTTAATAATATAAATCGTTTTAATTACCCTTGTTAGAAAACATACATCTTAATCTTTCATTTCAGTCCAATTATGTCAGTGAATCTTAATTAGAATTAACATTGCAGCTGTTTAAGGTCAGGAATTATAATTCACATAATGCGCTGTTATGTGTATAGCATACATAACGGTCTAATAGAAATTAATTGACGAATTTAGCTTAATTTTGCGGAATATAAGCATAGAAAATTTGTTGAAGGAAGTTTATTTCTAAAAATTATTGGTAACCGGTTTATTTTCATTGGGATGAATCGTTTAGGATGCTAGAAGCAGAATACTATTTTCTGGCACCATATTTGGACGCCATCTTGAATTAAAACCGCATGGTGCCCAAATGTCTCAACATTTGTCATTGAAAGTTATTTTTCTGTTTTTCTTTCAGGCTGTATGACTGAATTTTTTATTTAGTAGGTAAGGTACCACTTTCCCTATTTTAATGTAAAAGTTTTAAGTGTAAAAGCAGGTCTTATACCACTTGCACTTCATTTCATCGACTCGGTAGTATAGGATATTACACAGCTTTCGAGTGCTGAGATGTAACAATACAAGTCTTTTGAGCAATTTTGAATTTTTTCAAAATATTTCTCGATTTACGCCCTTAAAAATGATATATTATTCTTTAAAACATTGTTCCACACCCAGAATCACTAGGGACTCTTTTGATTCTTTAATCTGATGCCAAAATGAAGTTAAAGTGCAAGGTTGAATCCCGGCCAAATTAATGCATTTTTTACCCCCATTTTGGGTCTGTTTTTCCTGTACTAACATGGAAAACACAAAAGGATTTGAAAACAACTCTTGGACTTGGAGGAATTTGCCCAACATGGCGATCAAACCGGGTGTTTACACTACAACGGGAATCCCAAATCCTAAAATGAAACCTAAAATTGCCGCTGCATCAGAAACTGTTTATACAAAACGAAAGCACAGCAGATGACGTGTTTACACCACCACACAGAACAATACGATGGCTTCGTATAATAATTTCAAGATTCCCGTGATGCTATGGAAACCGCACATTTTAAGCCTATCTTACAGGTCCGTGCGTACCCTGTGAGCGGTGCTATTTACGAATAAACTCTTAATCACGTGTTGCAAGAATGAATATGCTTAACCTCGAAAGCAATAGGCCTAATTTCTCTGCTGTTATCGCTAAAAATTAGGCCTAAAAGTTCTGAATGCTTTAGAATGATTTAAATGCTATCTTCACACCCAAGCTAACATCATTTGACCTCCAATTGTGATAATTCTAACTTTAAAAAAAACATTAATGCTCGCAGATGTAGTATGTGTAACGAAAGCGTCTTAAAATTAATATGAAACGTAGGTTATGCTACCTAAAAGAAATATACTAAACTGTGAAAAATACTAGCAAAGAACTTCACATCAAATGGCAAAAAGCTCAAACGTAGCTGACCGAGTATTGCACCCAGATTTTTAAGGAATGTTAGCAAGTATTGCAGTCATTAAAATGACAGTTAGTATAAATTTAATATAAATTTTTATCCATTCCGCCTACAATAGGCCCAAAGCCTGTTCCCTAGTATATATACAATTTCTTATATTCAGTGCACAAACAAGCCAGTTACGCTTCGTGCATGTAGGTTATGTGTATTGTGTATTACTCAGTTATACCCAGTATTACTGAGTATTACTCAGTATTACGAGTAAATATTTTTATTATGTTATTATTATTGCCACCAAATTGCCACCAGAAATTAGAATATTAACAATATATATAAAGTGAAAAAATATATTAAAGAATGGCTACTTAAATAATTCGATGGATTGAATTTATAATATACATATAAAACTTGAAATTAAATAATGCCAATTTTGTTATTTTTTTTTTATTTGGCATAGTTGTAATTGGTGTCGTAGATTGCATAGAACATTTGTGCTAATGAATTGTGTAGATATTTTGAAAAATATTTTATTACATATATACATATATTATTTTTAACCTCCCTACCTGCACGTACACACTCGCAAGAGACTTCCTAACTGTAATTCGTACTTACTGTAATTACTTACTGTATTATTAAATTATTGTTAATATTATTGTTATTAGTATTATTATTTAACTTTCGGCAACTTTACAACTATAGAATTATTACGAATAATTCCTTAACCGCACTTATAAAACCTTTAACCTAAGACTCTCAAGAACCAACAATGCATGGTTGCAGACTCCACCTTGGAGAAATTCATATGGTAAAAGAGTGTCTTATATTATTGCATCCTTATATTCAACGAAATCCCATCCTGTTAAAGAAATATTGCCAGGGCTAATAAAATGAGAAAATATCTAAAAAAACTGGCGATTGGGAATTACCTAAATGTACTTTTAATTACCTCATTGTATTTTAGTCATATAACGATTTACCCTATGCGTATATTTTTATTATTAAATTAATGTTAATTTAGTCTTTACCTATTAGACTAATTGCACCGATATCTCATATGTAAAGATTTCGCATATTTTGTGTCACTCATAAGTGTTGTTTGTATTGTACTTCAGTGCACATACAAGCGCTAGCAGCTTCGTGATTGTCTTGTTTATTATTATTACTAGGCATATTATTGAGTTCTGAAGACCACAATTATTAGTCGGCTTAGCAAGAGATGTTGTAGTTTATATGGAAAGGGTAGAAACCTGTGCACAATGTGTGATGTGCTAGCTTTTTTCGTTTAGTATAAATATTTACAGTTTATTGCATTTCTTTTGTAGTAAAAGTGTTTTTTATTTTTTGTATTTATCATTTATAATTTTCTGCTTTATTCACACTAAAAGAACTTTCACTAACAGGCCTTCCAACCTCCCACCCTCGCAAACAAAGCTGAAACGTCATATCGACTGATGGAATTTCCCCCAAAGCACCCGCTCCCCTCCCCCGGCCCGTCCCCCGACCAATCCATACAACACTCGAGGTCAGGACCAACATAAATCGAGGAATTCAAATAGGAATTTTTATCTGCAGCTGTTGCCATTGATACATGTAAAAGCTAATTTTACAGGCTGTGAGTTGTCTGTATAAATTTTCCGTACGCCAATCGACGGCAATCGTCTAGTTTCGTTTTCGAAAATATTGGAAATTATTTTTCACCGGTAGTTTCATTTTACACAATATGTCGGTGAAGTATAGTTGTTTTTTTTTAATTCTTATTTACAAATTCGATTGTGTTCTCAGAAAAAGCATTAATGCCAAAGTATGGAATAACACTACGACAAATATATTCCAAGCGAAAAAATACAAAACGAAATTAGAGTGGGTATAAAATGTACAAACTGCTGCATATGAATCTTCTCACGAATCATAATAGGAAAGTGAAACGGTGAAATGAAGAAGATTTGCTCGTACAGAAACATCATTTTTGAAATGGGTGTGGACCTTGGCCAGTTGAGAGTTGAGTGGGTGAGGGTCTTGTGTTGTGAACCTCTATAGCAGATTCGGAGACTTGCATGTACTCCGAGTGGTTCCGGTTCCCCCTTACCGTGAAATCAATGCTTGTAGATTTGTTTACATCATTCTGGTGGAGGCGGCCATCTTATCCTTTACGATCTGGAACAGTGTGGGTTCGATCCTGACCTTGGACGTTTTTTTTTTTTTTTTTTGTTTATTTTATTTTTTTTTGTGGTTCATCATTGTTAAATTATCCCGAGATCTAGTACACCACTGTCGTCAAAACGAAAACGAGGCAATAGGCAAGATTAAAGCAAACTGAAGCAATTTTCGGATCTGGAACCGAAAGGGGGAGGAAACGACATAAGGATGGGGCTGACCTCGTGATGATGGAGGATGTAACAAGAATGCGTGACCCAACCTTAGGACTAGATCTGCTTGATCCCCCATCTGTTTCACCCGTATCATCAGCACAAGATCTGTGCCTATCTGATGAATCATGTGTGAGACTACCATCTGTTACCTTGGAGGGAAACTGCCATGAACGCATGACGAATATAACTTCAAAATCCCGAGAGAACAAAATCACAACTTGGGAAGAACAGCTTCATAACCACTTTCTTGGTAAACCACTTTCCCTAATTTCCTCCGAGTGGAATGCAAATGGATTAAAATTACAGTCGGAAGCTTACACTGTGTTCCTTGTTGTTGAGACATGGTTAAATAAAAATCGTTTACAGATAACATGCTCCTGGCAGGTCTTCCATACACCTTAGTGGCTCATGGGCTGGTAGTCTTCTCGTGACAGTGAAATCAAATTTAATCTGCTCTGTTAATAATGTTGCGAAGGATGTTGAGGCACTGTGCATTGTGTTTGGTGATAATTGTATTCAGTTGATTTTGGGCCACTTGCTTCACAGCTACTGTAGGGATTACCTGTGTGGTATGGCTGATTATCTGCGTAAATGTATTAAGACCTCCTGCTCTAATATTATCATTGGAGACTTTCATTTGTCAACCATAAACTGGGCAAATTATTCTACGACAAATAATACACAGAGAATTTCACTGGATTGCATCTCCGACCTTAGTCTCAAGCAGCTTAAGACGCAAACAGTGACCACAATACGGTCACTTTTTCTATTCAGCCTTTTGGTTTGTTAGTAATCCTGTGCCACAGTCCTCTACTTATCGCACAATTGACTGACTTTTTATGCGATTTTCTGAGATTGGTTGTTTGGGAGACTGAGGTGAACCCTAGTTAGTGATAGTGTGGAACAGCTCTGACAAAATTTCTTAACTATCCATAATGAAGGCATTGATTTTTGTGGCACGGTTCTCCCTCATCGAAAGCGGAGACGGCCTCCTTCTTCATTGAATTAACTGGGGGGAAAATGTTGCCGTCAGCTAAAAAAAAAATCTTTGCCCAGATATGACAAATTTCGTCCAGACTATTCTACGGTAGCAAAACAGATTGCATGTGCCAAAGAGTGGCGACTAATCAGGGATGGCAGCCTTGGTGCCCTTTTCACTTTTGTTCGTAACTTGACTGGAAATACTTTTAACTAATGATTTGGATAGGGCTAACCCCCTAAATGAGATTTTTGCCAGTAATTTTGTTATAGACAATGGTTTTATTCCGATGATGACCCCTGCCCATATAGTGGTTGGCCATTGTAACATCGTTTATACTTTGCACAGGGTGTTGGAGATCTTAAATTCTAGTAAGAAAAATACTGCAATTGGCCCTGAGGGGTACTCCACAAATTTGCATAAGGAGATTTGTATAAGGAGATACTCCACAAATTTGTATAATGATTGCCCGTGAAGTATGCCTGCCATTATGAGTTATTTTTTAGTACTTCCTACAAATCTGGCAGGCTACCCAATTGTTGGAAACTGTCAAACGTCGTTCCTGTCTACAAAAAGGGAAATGCTGCAGATCCAAAAAATTAAAGGCCCATCGCACTCACGGCAGTGCCATGTAAGCTGATGGAAAAACTTATTATGACGTCTGTAACTGTAACATGGTATCCTGTTGAATGACCATTTGGGTTTGTTTCTGATCGCGCCACATGCGCTACTCCACATTCTTGATGACTGGCCATAGGTTTTAGATATTAGGACACATGTGGAACCAGTTTTCATCGACTTTCAAAAGGCTTTGAGTCGGTGTGTCGTATTAAACTCTTGTACAATCTTGATAAGTATGGTTTTGATAACAAACTGGTTTCTTAGGTTGGAGATTTCATTCAGGATCCCAGTCAATGCGTTGTTGTGGGAAACTCACCTTCGAACTTTAAACCTGTAAAGAGCTCATTGCCCATGGTTCTTGGCGCATTGCTGTTTATTGTCTTTCTTAATGATCTTGTGTCGAATTGTGGTCCCGTTTCACAGTGTAAGTTTGCAGTCGATGTGGAGATGCATCACTGGGTCTCTAACTCGTCTGACTTTATTCGTTTGTCAGGTGCTGTGACTGAACACTTAGTTTGATCAAAGCAGTGGCAATTACCGGTTGCTTTGCAAAAATGTAGGGTCTTTCACAGTGGTCGGGGAAATCCGAATTTTGCTTAACATACTGATGTGGGGTTAATACCCTACGTCCAAATTATTAAAGACCTTGGCAATATAGTTCACGAGCAATTTAAAATCTTCAGCTCACTGTGATTCTATAATAAAATCTACTAAACAGCGGGATGCCATTATTAGGCACTGTTTTTCCTCTGGTGATGTAAATACTCTTGTTTGGGCTTTCAAAGTGTTTGTTCGCCCAATTTTGGAGTATGCGAATTTTGTTTGGTCTCCACACCTTATTGGGGATATTGATAAAGTTGAATTTGTTCAAATAGGATTCACTAAGGCTTTACAGGGACCAAGTGATAAATCCTACACTGACAGCGTCAAGTTTATCAAATTGGAAACCTTAGAACTGCGCAAGTTACATACTGATCTCTGTTTAACATACAGTCTAGTCAATGATCTTGTGGATGTGGGGGGGCTAACCGTTCTTCATTAGTATATCAGATAGCCGTACTAGAGGTCATCCATTTAAATTGGTGGTTTCCCATTGTAAAAGTGACTGCCGAAAATTTTTCTTTGCCATGTGTCATTGGTGTGAGGAATGCCCTGCCCGAAAGCGTTGTGTTGGCACAGTCTCTTTCTGTCTTCCGGGTGTGTCTTCAGTGCCGGAACTTGACAAACTTCATTCGGAGGGGTACTCTTAAATAATTCTACTTTCCTTTCTGTACATTACTTTGGCATTGCGTAAGTAGTCTCCGGACCCTACTCTGTCAATATTGTCCTTCTCGGTCAATGTTATTTTCATTAGTATTTTATTATTATTATTATTATTATTATTATTATTATTATTATATGATAATAATAAAAAATTATTATATAAATACAAACAAGATATACAGTATAGAAAAACAAAGAAGACTCAGATTAAAGTCACAAAGATTTCAAATACCAAAATGGAACAATAAATATGGCCAGAGAAACAAAAAATATTATATTCCACATATCTTTAATACCATACCAAAAGAAATCTTAAATAGTAAAAGCATAAGTGAACTAAAACCCAAATTAAAAGTTTGGCTTTTAGGCAACAAATAAATTGAACAATTACATTTCAATTTCTACTAAATACTGTTTCATAATGGATGTGGTGATAATGTAGCGAAACTTGTAACTTTGTGTAATGATACATGTTTGTAATTAGTTGGCAAATTTTTTCTTTTTTTTCTTTTTACTTTTTTTCTCTGTATATTGTTGTAAATAAGTGTATTTTATATTTATTTTGTATTGCTGACTCATACAAGTTGATAACAACTTCGAGTCAAGTGAGCAATAAAATTATTATATTATTATATTATTATTATTATTATTATTAATTAAAGAGTTTAAATTACAAGATAAAAATCTAAAAAAAAACAGAAATAAGCACAATAGGAGATGTAGGAATACACTGGAAACTTGTAAAAAACAACAAATAACAAAACATAACTCTGTCGTCATTTTGCCACCCACTATTTATGAAATCACTGAAATACTTAGTAATAGCAAAGTTAAAAATTCCACTGGACACGATGGTTTTCTTCTGAATCTTTTTGTTAAAACCAAAAATAACAGTGCTAACTTTCTTTTGAAACTGGTTAAAGTAATAGTTGATACTGAGGTTTGGCCTGATAGTCTTAAAAAAAACAGATTCTTAGACCTGTATACAAAAAAGGTACCCACGCGGCATTGAAAAACTATCGTCCAATTGCTTTACTCTCTGTTATAAATAAAATTGTGGAAAGATTTTTTACCAACAAAATTGAAAATTGCCTCAACAAATTTAATCTTTTGAACGACATACAGTACAGTTTCCAGAAAAAAAAAAAGCACCACAGATGCTCTGCTATACTTAAATAATCATGTATGCCGGGCACTAAACGAGGGTAAATATGTTAGCGCTATTCTTATAGATCTTCAAAAAGCCTTTGACACACTTAATTTAAATATCCTACGTGAAAAACTTGGTAAGCTAGGTATCCGTGGTAAAATGTTAAGTATTCTCACTAGTTATCTCACAAACAGATTAAGTGGTGTTAAAATTGAAGAATACTGTAGTGAGTGACACAAGGTTGGCTATGGTGTCCCGCAGGGCTCAATTCTTGGACCCATTTTATTTTTGATTTATTTAACGACATTGACGATTTTCATTGGAATACTTACCTTACACTTTATGTTGATGACATCCTGCTGCTTTCAATAAACCTAGACAAGGAGACTATGATCGAAAACCTTCAAAAGGACTTTAATTTAATAAATGAATATCGCTTTGAAAATGAGCTTTATATTAATGCTGATAAAACTTGCGTACTTCCGTTTCTCACCTCACATATGACCCTGGATAATTTCGACATTAAATTACACCGATATGACTGTAATTATTCGGTGGAAAACTTAATCTGCAACTGTCAATTTCTAACTACCGTCAAACAAAATAAGTACCTTGGAATTGAAATTGACAGACATTGGAAATTCTATGACCATATTAACAACCTCATTACAAGAGTAAGACGGTCCCTACCTGGCCTTTATAATATTAGGAACAAACTTAACGCTCAAAACAAAAAACTTATTTATAACGCATGTGTTCTTTCACCTGTAAGGTATGCATCCCTCGTCTTCTTCTGGTTACACTGATAGGTTACAAAACATTTAGCTGAGGGTTGAGAAAACACTTGATTGCAACCAATAACCCATAACCGCCTGAAAAAACTTTCAGACCTTTTTTTTTTAAAGTCCGGTACGGGTCGGTTCTCGGATTCGAAATGGAATTCTTTTGGTTTGGAGCCGACGACGCTGCCCACTGGGCTGTGGATGCCCGCTTTGCTCGGGGTCCCCGGGGTCCCCTCACAAAGCTCGCACTGGGACTTAGTTTTTCGCTGTTATACGTTGAAGACGTACGTTCGTATCTAGGCGGTTGTAGGTTAAAATAAAGCATGTAAAATCTTATTTAAAAATGACAACTCCGATAAAAACACACTGGATATACTGCTTGAAAATAAGATCATGACTTTTAAGCAAATTGCAGATTTTACGGTGATAACAAATACGTATTTTAACACGGACCTAAATGCTCATCTGAAAAGACCCTCTAGAAATAATAATAATTGGCTGGTCACCCCTCATTTTCGAAACTCGTATGGTAAAAGAACCCTAAATTTCATTTCCCTTTCCTTACTCAACAAGTTACATGTAAAGCTGCGTAATCTAAAAACTAATCCCTACGAAAAGAATTAAAACTTTGGTACTTTGCAACGAAATGATTTTTAAGATATTTTTAGAAACAATATTTTAAACAATATCTTAACAATATTTTTAACAATATTTTTAACAATATCTTAATATCTTAATATTTTTAACAATATCATACACAATATTTTAAGATGTATTATAAACCCTTGTCGGTAAATTAATATGTATTTTTACAAATGGTGTTGGATTGCGACTTTGTTGATTGTTGTTAACACACCACATCTGTTATTAAGTTTTAGAATATTGTATTTTTCTAAACGGTACATACAGTCTTCTAGACTCGTGCCACAAGATGTACAAAATTATTTGAAATAAATTATTATTATTATTATTATTATTATTATTATTATTATTATTATTATAAAATGTTTTAATTTCTAACAGATTAGCTTCTACCAGGAGTTAATATGTACTTATAATATGCCAAAGTTTAGCAATACCAAAGCAATGTTAATAGGGATTAAGTTCCCAGCACGTGCTAGAACAGACATGGAAAGATACACAATTTCTACCTCATCCAGCCTTGGCTTAAGAAACAAAACTCGTTTCTCCCTCGCTTGAAGCTCATTTAAAGGATACTGTTTGCGAACTAACACATGTTTGGACTATTTGCAGTACAAGTGATGTTTTTCCCCCACATTTACTAGGTAAAAACTTAAACGGCGTAATTTTCAACGTCCGTTTTCCTCAAAATTAAAAACGGTCATTAGTTCGAAAAGTTGCCACGTGTAATCAGGACTCGGTATGAGCGTTGAATGTATGGCAGAATTACGTGGAGACCCCTCTGTTATGCTGCTTTGGCTACTACTTATCAAGGACCACGACACCTTATATAAGCCTCAGTGTGAACTTTCATGTTGTGATAACTGACAGAGCTGACGATTGAATTCAAGACAATAGATCAAGCCCAATTCACTCCGTACTACGGAGCTAGGGGTTCTGTAGACAGAGTATTACATATTAGGCACTTGTCCAGGTTACAGCCTGTACCACCCTAGTAAGTAAGCAGAGACAACCTTTCAGATTGCCTCTCCAACAGCAACTTCGGTTGTTCAGCCACCTGCTTTTATACCGTGGAGAACAATAGAAGTTCCCTAAGGCATTACGTCACGTGACTGGCTAACAGATGCAATCCGGTTCCAACTGTCTAGACAGTCGAGCTGTCGGCGCTCGACCAGGTTCTGCTTTTAGGCAGAAGTTGGCAGGGCGCACAAGCAGCTTTATGTAACTGCAAGGCGCACCACGAGTGTTGGCTCATGTTGCGTCCTGCTATACATAATAGCCGGTTACAATGTTAATTGTTAAACGTCAGACTTTGAAACTCTATCGTTTGCTCCAGGATTAACATACACCAACGAAATTCGGTGTTTGGGGTCGTGTCATAACTATTCCACTGCATCAAAAATTTTAATTAACACATTCGAGTCATTAGCCTCCACAGCATGGTTATTTCTTGTTGTTGGTGTTATTGTTGTTGGGACTCTTTGCCATTACCTGGAGATGGAACCAATGAATGGATTTTCAAGCTTTGTACCGTAAAACGTAGGTACAACAAGGCCTAGAGCCTTTTGAAAGCTGTTTTAATGTGATTACAATATTATTGTTATTCATCTTCTTGTTGGTGAAATTTTGCTCACGCCTAGAGATCTATCCAACGAACCAATTTTCAACTTTTGTTACTTAAAATGTAGGCTTAAAATAAGAACCAGGGCCTTTTGAACGCGATTTTAATGAACCTGATTTATCTCAAAAAGCGTTCATCTTAATTGCCTGATGGAAATAGCCTGAAAGCTAAGTTTGGGACCTGTAGTGGGTTTGTTAAGAACCGGCTGCTTCGGCTGCTTCATTGTACCAATTTGTACACGTGCTGTCTTTTGACTGACTACAATAAAGCCACAATGGACAAGTTAAGAGTATGCTACAACAATGCTACTCGGAGACTTCACGGAAGACCACCATGGTATAGTGCTAGCCAGATTACGGCGGAAAATAATCTCCCGTCCTACGCTACCCTTAAGCCCTAACCAGACTGGCTGCTCGTGGCTCACGCTGACGCAGTATGGTGTAAAAAAGACTTCAATATTCGTCCTTAATGCAACACCAACCAAACGATTGCTGCAATTTTGACCTTGTAGGCACTTAGTCACGCATAGCTTCGCACGAAATTTTCTTCTGTCTG
>JAHWFP010005257.1:40724-58160 GCA_023313725.1 Lithobius niger | reverse complement strand
AACAAGAACAACAACAACAACAACAACAACAAGAAATGGCCATGCTGTGGACGCCGAACGGGTTGATTGTTGTCATTAAAATTTGTAATGCGGTGAAATTACCAAATACCAAATTTCGTTGTCGTATGTCAATTCTGGGCGAAACTATAGGAGTTCACAGTTTGACGTTCAACATGGAAGTTCATGCTGAGGCTTACATAAGAACCGCTACTGCGGTCCTTGATAAATCCACTGCTGTAACATTGGTCCAACAATGAAATAGTTGTACAAGTCCCTTTAACGTAGTTATTTCGTCTTCTTGCGTTACGTCCTAGCATGAAAGGAGTCAACATTTCCACTTTTTTTTAGTAATTTTCATCCAGATATTTTCTGCATGTCTTAGGTTGGTTCTAAAGAACCAGATTAGACAACTGGACTCTGACTAGAATTGTGAAACTAGTGTTTATTGTTACAAGTTATTGCTGTTCTTCTTGTTGGGCACGTTTGAACAACGCTCATTAGTAACCAAAGCATTTGCCTCATAAAGACGATCATTAGCTAATTTTCTCGACATGACAAGTAACAGTAAGACCATGAGTGTTCCATTCCAAAATAGTCTCCATACAAGCTAGGAAATGTAAGACCCCTGTCCTCAAATAATTCGACTACTAAAATTACAGCACGACCAATGCGTGAAGAAAACCAAGTAAGAAAACCAAGCTTGTTAGAAGTCTTTCATCCCAAGTAACATTAGATGATCGGTCCAACGTTGGCCAACCTTAGATAACGTTGACGACTCGTTGGCAACGATTTTACCATGTTGGCCAAGTGTTGACACAATGTCAGTGTGCCTGCGTTCTCAGGGCAATCACATGGCCCACTGTAGGGCCTATCAATGTCAGACGGCATTCCATCGTTGTGCCAACGAATTTATTTTACTACTTCACCATCATGTTGGCACCCTACACTGGGCCAACGCAGATCTTTAATGCCCCTCCAACATGTTGGCACGCCTTTGCTGGGCCAACGTCTTGATTTACTGACTCACCAACACGTTGGCAACCCTTGACTAGGCCAACACGTCTCTTTATACGATCAGTCAATATGTTGGTCGTCCTTCATTGGGCCAACATATTTCTTTTTTTGCTCCACCAACATGTTAGCAGACCTTCATTGGGTCAATGTATTTATTTTGCTGCTCCTTCAATGTGCTGGCCGTACTTCGTTGGGCCATTGTATTTATTTTTCTGCCGTAACAACAGTTTGTTAGCCATCTTTCATTGCGCAGCAGTATTTCTTTATCTGCTGTACCAGTATGTTGGCCGTCCTTTGCTGGGCCAACTCATTTATGTTTTTTCCCCCACCAGCCTCCCTTTGGCCAATGTATTTCTATATTTTGTTGCTCTCAGCTACCAATGTGTTGGCCGTCCTTCGTAAGGCCAACGTCCACCAGTTATGGTCCACGAGTTATGTTGGCCGTCTTTCATTGGACCAACGTATTTTCTTTTAACTGCTATTAAACTCTAGTGTAAGGATCGACTGCAGCGTTCTATTCGAAGCCCAAATTGGTGTAATTATCCAATTACCTGTAATTAACGGTAATTACCACATTCGGAAAAGAACATCAACTTGATACTTTTGCCAGCAGTTCGAACTTGTGTGCATCAAACTTTCTACTGGAACGGACATTCCATTCTTTGCAATTGTAACATTTGAGTGACGCGAAACCAGACTATAAGTATTAGAACGTTTTAGCGCCACAAGTCAGACACTCGCAAAAGGATGCTACAAGCGGCGGAGACGCTCTTATCCGGCTTGTGGAACAAATTCGTTTGATCGATGTCTCGTTGTTTAATTTTATGTTGGAAATATTGTTGGGAGTGAGAAGAAGTAAATTCAATTATTTTTTTTGCAATCGAGAGTCGACCATTGAATTTATAATGGCGGCAGCGGTGGTCACGAACCAAGTCCTCTAGAAGTAAGAATTGTTTTGGCCGACCATTGAATTTATAATAGTGGCAAGTGGGGGCGACTAACCAGACCCTCCAAACTCAAAGATTTTTTTTGCCGACATTGATTTAATATGGTGTTCAGCGAGGAGTTGGCGACATGAGTTTTTGAAGAACTTCAGGAGGGGATCAAGAGTAAAGAAGCAAGAAGATCTCTCCAGTGAGTGTGGCACTCGTGTGGAAGCAAGACAACGCCAATTGAAGGTTAAATAGAAGATTGACGGAGAGGATTACTGCAGTTGGGCAAAGAACAGAGGCATCCAGGCACAGGGACGAGCGATCCGGTGGGAAGCAGCACAAAGGCAAGTGTCGTGTAAGATTTGGCCGAATCAGGAGACAAAAAAGAGGCAGATCGTGGCTGAAGGTTTTTGCAGTGGCAGGAAATCGTCGTCAAGGCTGAAGTGCGGGCCTCAACTTGGTGTTTCATTGCAACACGGCAACAGGGGTAAGGCAAACTTTTTTTTCACACTCTGGTAGTAGGGCGTTGAATTGAAAGGGTTGTTTATTCCGGTACAGTTGCGTGTTGGGAATTTTTGTGTGTGTTGATGCTTTATGTGCTGTTTAATACGTAGTATTTACAGTAGTTAAACATGGAATTGTTAGAGGGGAGGACGGTTGCTGATTTAAAGGCTGCGTGTGGGGAATTGGATTTGGTCGCGCCTAAACGCAAATCTGTTATTCTGGGGTTGTTTAAAGATGGGTTGGAGGGAGGTACACTTTTGCGGGTGGATCTTGAGGCAGTATTTGAGATGTTGGATGAAGAAAAAAGGGTTGTGGAAGAACAAAACGAGAGGGAGTTAAGGGAAAAAGCAGAAAAAAAAGAGAGGGAGTTGTGAGAAAGAGAAGAACGAAAAGAGAGGGAGTTGCACGAAAAAGAAAGAGCGACGGAAAAAAGGGAAGAAAGGGAGTTAGAACGTAGTTAGTTGCAGATTAGGAAGAAGAATTAAAGAGGGAGGAGGCTTTAAAGGAGAGGGAGGACGATTTAGCAAGAGAAAAATTAAACAGGGAAAGTGAATTAAGGGGACAAAATGAAGCTTTTAAGAGGGAGCTAGATTTAAGAAGAGAACAGTTTGAGAGGGAGCTTGAATTAGAGCAGGAAAGGTTAGATGAGGATTTCAGGAAAAAAGAGAAGCTTGGGAGAAAGAAAAGTTAGAACAGGATGCTGAAATTGTAAAAATAAGGCTACAGATGGAAGAGATTAAAAGACAGATTCAGGAAATAATGTGTAAAAGAGAGTAAACTTGAAGAGTGGGGAGTAACTTTAAGGATAGGCTTGTGGGAAAGCAATATTTGATTGAGTACCAAGGAGTGGGAGATATTTCGGAAAGGAATATTTTATTGGGTACCGAGGTAGTGGTGGTATTGTGCAAAATGGTGGGAACTTGTGTGGTAATGGTAATTTGCATGTTGGCGGGAACGCAAACAATGGGATGGATGCAAGTGTTGGGAATGATGTCTCGGGCAACAAGGGTCAAGCTTCGGCAAACAGTGCACAGGCACGGCCGCAAGCGGGTAATCAGGCAGGAGGGAGAGCGTCTTTAATGCAAGGGGAGCTGGAAACGGGGAATTGATGTAAACTAAATGAAAGTTACAATTTTCCTTTAAGCAAGGTATCGAATGTGATGTTGCAACAGAATGTGAAAGAAAGCCAAAGGGTGGGAAAGGTAGTTACAAGGTATTTGCAGAGTTGTAATAAAAGTAGTAAAGGTTGACGAGCAGTCAATTGATACATTTATCGAGGGCAATTTACTTGATAGTTTATTTATGCTCGAAGACCAAGAGGTGGGAAAGTTAGATACACTTGTTGCTAGGAAAGATGTTGCAAAAACTGGAATGCTGGAATCTAATGTCAAGGTTGTTACTGTGAAGGCCGATAAAATAGAAATGGGTGAAAAGCAACATGCTAGAGTAAATAAAGACACGAGTGTTGTGTGTGCAAGCAAAAAGACTGTTTGCAAAGGGGTTAAAGATGTAGCGAAGCAAGAGGCAGATTTGGTGTGGTCAGACTGTAGGGTTAAATTACTTGTTGAAAATGGAAGCTGGTGTGTTGTGCAAGGCAGTTGTTTGGTTCGGAGTGGAAGTTAAGAAAAGGGGTTGGCAGAAAGGAAATTTCTGGGGGGAAGGAAGGACTTGCAAGTTGGGTCTTGGGAGAATTTGTTAGTAGAAAGAGATGTTAAAGGGGCAGGTTTGAGGTTGGGCATTGTCTATCAATTTGCTGATCAGGTGAGTGATTTGGGGAAGTGTCTTGATGTATATGTGTATTGTTTGTATTTTGGTGGGAAAGGCAGCTCAGTTTGCGAATGCCCTAGTACATAGTGTGGAAGGGGGGCTTGCTTTGCATGTGTGTTTGTTCTCCGGTGATGAGCTGAGTAACTGTTTAGCTGCAACGGGAGGTTGGTTTGTTTGGTGTGGTTTTTGTCTGGTACAGAGTTGTGTTTTGGGGTGCAACGCAGGGTGTTGTCAGTGGGGCAGTTTGGTGTGCTGGCCCTGTGGCTGTGTTGTGTTGGTGAAGAGGTGAAGCGGTGCTGTGTTGTGCTGGTGAAATGTGGTGAAAGTTGTGTGTGTAGTGTAGTGCTTGATAGCTGTGTGTGCGCAAGAAGGAAGGCTGTGGTGACGTACTGGTGTTTTCCAAATGTGTGTGGTCGGAAGCTTTCTTTGTGCCATCCTGGTAATTAAATTCACTAGTGAACCTGCGGCTTACCAAGGTTTGTTTTTGAAACAATTCTTAAACAAGGGTTGGAGGTGAAAGGATCGACTGCAGTGTTCTATTCGAAGCCCAAATTGGTATAATTATCCAATTACCTGTAATTAAGGGGTAATTACCACATTCGGAAAAGAACATCAACTTGATATTTGCCAGCAGTTCGAACGTGTGTGCAACAAACTTTCTACTGGAACGGACATTTCATTCTTTGCAATTGTAACATTTGAGTGACGCGAAACCAGACTATAAGTATTAGAACGTTTTAGCGCCACAAGTCAGACGCTCGCAAAAGGATGCTACAAGCGGCAGAGACGCTCTTTGCTGGCTTGTGGGACAAATTCGTTTGATCGATGTCTCGTTGTGAAATTTTATGTTGTAAATATTGTTGGAGTGAGAAAAAGTGAATTCAATTATTTTTTTTTTTTTGCAATCGAGAGTCGACCATTGAATTTATACTAGCGTTGGAAACGTTTATTTAAGGTAAAGTAGGATTGTTTGACCATCAAGTAACGTTACTCCGAGTAGCTTAGATTAGCCATAATGATGCTAAGCCGTAACCTAAACAGTACATATGGACACGCCTCAAACCGGATTTTGTTAGGCATAATTACAAAGTCTTATTTCTGTGTACTGCCCTAAATTGTTTACATATCTTACAATCTATAGGTCATCAAATTACATCATTTACTTGTATTATTTTTTAACCTCCCACGATGCAACGTTTGTTTTGTTTTTGTTTTTAGGGAGCACCACGGGAGCACGACGATGAGAGGGACCATGGAGGAATCCAAGCGGAAAACCCAAGATCTTTGACGTGCCAAAATCGATATGAGCACGAGACACCAAAAGACACCACCCAAACTGGGTTATCAGCCCCACGATGATGAAAGGCATAACGATGCAACGAAAGAACTATTTAACGATGCCTCCGAAATCAAGTAACAATCGACTACAAACTTGATTACCATTTCGGTGCACGTCGTTTATCACTGCTATCGTGCAAACTATGCCAGGTAGGGCGGATGTGGGTTGTATTGGTTGCTAAAAGGTTTTGTCTTTATCAAGAATCAGTGTTTCAGCAACGCTACAATGTACTGTACAGGGCAGGACGACAATTGAAAATTCTTTTAGAAAGTGAAACAAGAAAACACACGTAAAGTGTGGCACTAAAACAAATTAGAAGCCAGATGCAGTTCCTGGTCTTCGGGTCTGGCATGGTTTATACTTTCAATCGCAGCTAATGGACCAGAATTTATTTGCATAAAAAAATTGACACAACACGGATCAGGTGGACGATCCCTAAAAGGCCACATATTTTGCCGCTGAAATTTAGCAGGGGGACCGTTAGCCAGTTCAGGTCTTCAAAGTATGGTGTTTTTTTTTTGGGAGGGGGGAGGTAATTATTTTTCGAAAGCCCCCCCCCCCCCCTCCAAATGTAGTGCCACGGGCGATCATTATCAAAAATGTTAGTTTCTTTTTTTTTATGCGGAAGACCCCTTTAGGTCGAAGGCCCTGGGGACCTGCTTCCTCCCCCTCCCACCCTACCACTCCTGCTCTGGCGTTGCTTAAAACCGAACGAACTGGGTGGTTAACTCTGTCAACTAAACTTTAAGTTAAACTTACTAATTCTTTCATTGCCTAGCCGATGTGGACTACTAGCCCAGTCATTTTAGGTTTAAACGTGGGATTAATTTAAAGAAAGCTGAGAGTTGGCACATAAGTAGCTACCAATGGTGTATGAAACATACTAAAAGTCCCCTGGGCTAAGAGGCTTGCTTCCTCCGGTGCAATGGAAACAAATGCGTAAGTGACGGTGTATGGTTACGCAAGTCGCTTTTCATTGGTGTTATGATTTTATTGGGAATTTTCGATGGTGTTTTGTTCTTACAACCTCTCATGATCACGAAGCTGTACCTTTTGCTGTAAACAAATATACCAACAGGCTCTTATAAAAGGTTTATTACAAATTTGTATGTTTTTTCGTATGCTTTCAATTTCAAAAAAACGTAGGAAATCAAAAGAAATAAGTGTGCAGACAAAAAAGTTGCGCTTATAAGGCCTAAAATGTTAACAAATTAATAGAATTAGCCTAAAGAAATTGACTATAAATGCAAATAGTTTTTATGAAAAGCATGACATTTGGTATGGATGCACATGAAGGGTAACTGGAAAAAAATAGCTGTGATAAGCTCGTAGGAGCTGAGTTACCCCCCAAAACGGTTTTTTGGCTGTAACTCCCTAACTGTCAGCAAATTAAAACTATAATGTGAAGCAAAAACGTTCAAAAACCCCTGTCCACCCCCCCCCCCCCAGAAAAAAACTTTTTTTGGGCTGTAACAAATCAAAAGGATAATGTAAAGCAAAAACATTCAACACACAATCATGAACCGCAAAAGTGATATACATATCTTATGGAAAAGCAACTATTGAACCCAAAATCATAAAATATACTACCCTTTATTCGCGTGAATGCTCCTTTTTTCACATGGTTGTTAATGATTTTCGTATTTAATGCGCTCTTGCGAACTCTCTAATACCCCGAAATGGACATACTTAGAAGTTTTTAAAAGGTGAGAATAGTTTCTTTCAATCAATCCTAACCGAAATTGTTTAACCTAGATAGTGGACCGTCCTATCGCCATTTAAAGCTGAAGTGGTAATGGCGTAGCGGTGCAAGTGTATGTTGATTTTGAAATTCAAAATGCGCTTGCGAGCCCTCTAATAGCCCGAAATGGATATGCTTAGTATTTTCTGAAAGGTTGGGCTCTATTCTTTCCATCAATCCTAACCGAAATTGTTTAGCTTAGATACAAATATAAATATGAGCATTACAATGGCTCTTTGAAACTGAAACTAGCCGCTACAGCTACACCTTTAAAAAGGTGTAAGACGGTCCCTACCTAAGCTAAACAATTCTTGTTAAGATTGATGGAAAGAATAGATCACAACCTTTCAGGATATCCTAAGCATATCCATTTCGGGGGCTCGCAAGAGTAATGTGAACACGAAAATCAGTATTACAACTAAGTGAAAAAAGGAGCGTTCGAGCGAATTAATGGTGATGTACGATTTTGAGAGTTGCTTTTACGTACAAGACGTATATCACCTTGCCTGTTCAGAATTGTGTGCTGAACGTTTTTGATTTACATTATGCTGTTGATTTGTTGACAGTTAAGGAGTCACAGCCAAAAACCGTTTTTGGTGGGGTGGGAGGGGGGAATCACCCCTCTTCCCCTAAAGGGGGGGGGGGGGGGTTTAAATTGCTATCACAATTATTTTTTCCCAGTTACCCTTTATGTGCATCCATACCAAATTGCATGCCTTTCACAGTAAGTGAACAATTCAACTCGCTAGCCACCCTACTGCATCTATGGATGACATGTTACTTACGCCCTTTTTCCAACGTACCGGAGGAAGCAAGCCTCTTAGCCCAGGGGACGTTTAGTATGTTTCATACCCCACTGGTAGCTACTTATGTGCCAACTTTCAGCTTTCTTTGAATTGATCTCATGTTTTAGCTAAATTTAAACTAAAATGATTGGGCTATACAGCGGTGGCGCAGTTGGCGTATGTTTGATGACACTAATATGCCAAGAGGAAAGCGGAGATGTGGGTGGGGGAGAGAACTGAGGAAAAAGGGACCTAATTGAATGAGAGCACAAAAACGCTAAAGTGTACAGAGCAAGACGTAAAGTAACTATTCTTAAAATAAGTGAAACAAGAAAACCCATGTAAAGTAGAGCAACTGGTCTGGCAAGGGCCGGGGGGGTCACCAACAGCCAGCCCTAGGAAAGGTGTACACAAACTGGCCTAGGAATAGTGATCAGAATAGGGTTGGGGACACGAATGCCTTACCACCTTGATTAGACCTGCCAGGAACCCAAAGGTCCCCGATGGCATCGCCAAACGTGTGGGACATGGGAAGGGTGTGAAGATAGTTAAAAGGCCCAAACAGTACACAAAAAAAGTAAAAACATTTTGTTTAAAAATAGTAAAATATGCTACAATGGATGTTTTAAAACTAATGCACCCATATAGCGGGATATGTCATCACTTAGTAAAAAATAAAATAAAATAAAATAAAATAAAATAAAAAAGAAATACTTAAATAACCAACCAGATAGAAAAGGGAGGGAGGACCACTATCACCACACTTAATACTATGGAGGCGGCAGGGGACACTTCAAAAATTTAAACAGTGGCTCGGAATTTAACATTCGGCGAAACATGTGAACTGATCTCGCGTTAACAGTCTCAACCCTTAGAGCATTCCATATTTCAACCACTCGCTCTGAGAAAAAGTTACGACGACAGTCGAGCCTAGCACCCTGTACTGTTAGTTCCCAATTGTGACCTCGCGTGGGCTGAACCCATGGGGCCAAATTGAAGAAAGGAAGGTCCACTTCAAGTAAGTGGTTTAGAATCTTGAAAGTTAGAATCAAATCAAATTTAATTCTGCGCAATTCCAGCAACTCAAGGCCCAATCGTTCCAGGCGCTCCCCATATGTAACCTCCTGAGTCCTGGGAGACCCTTGGTGAAACGCCGCTGGACCCTCTCAATCGCATCAATGTCGCGAGCCAAATAAGGTGACCAAACAGGGTCGCATACTCAAGTAAATGACGCACAAACACTTTAAAGACCCATACCAAGGTTGCAATATTACCAGAAGTAAAGCATCTTTTAATGATGGCAGACCGACGGCAATGGACAGATGATTTCAGGTCACTCGTAAACCATATTCCCAGGTCACGTACAATCGCTGAGGATGGTATGAAATCGTTGCCAAGAGGATACTGAAAATCGAAGTTCCTTTTACCAACGTTAAAAGTGTGGCATTTAGGAACGGAAAGCGGAAGTTGCCCACATTCTGACCAGATTACAACATCCTGTACCTGGTTAACCAACTCATGTGAATACGAGGATTTTTTTTTTCTGTACCTACCTTGAGGTCATCCACAAATTTGAAACCAAAAATATTACTATTTTCAAAAGACAAGTCGTTGACATAAATTACGAAGAGTAGAGGGCCAAGCACAGAACCCTGAGGGACGCCACATGGCACGCTTGACCATGATGATAGGGAGCCCTCAATGAGCAGCCTCTGCTGACGGTTATGTAGGAATGTAGCAAGCATATTTTGAGCCTACCAGTAATACCACAGGTATCTATTTTTAGAAGAAGTTTACGATGGATGACAGATTCAAAGGCTTTCTTGAAGTCAAAGTAAATAGTATCAGTAGGAAGTCCAATGTCCACGGCACTTGTCCAACGGTCAAGGACCAGTAACAGTTGGTACATTGCAGACCTGTTAGGGAGAAAACAAACTGATCATGACGGATCACCGAATGTTCCCCCTAGAAACTGACTAATTTATCACGGATTATGGATTCCATGACTTTACATGCAACACAAGTTAAAGCAATCGGCCTATAATTCACTGGATCAGATGGGGAACCCTTCTTAAATACTGGAATTACATTTGCCTGGCTCCATGATTCAGGCATCCTACCCTGAGCAAGGAGATTGAAAAGAGTTTAGAGAGAGGGTAGCAGATTTCTGATGAAATGGTTTTAAGGAGAAAAGCCGATAGACCGCAGGACATCTGGACCACAGGATTTAGTAGGTTTAAGTTTATTCAGAGCTGCAATGACAGAATGCTGGTGGAAAGATACTTCCGAACACTTTGCATCCAAATTTACAATCTGCTGCGGGGGAATTGATGGAGCACCATTGTCTATGATGAAATTTGAAGCGAAAGTTGCTCTTAAAACCTCCGCCTTCTCCTCAGTGTTCAGGACGAAGCCATCAGTCACTTTAAGTGGAGGGATGTCTCGGGAAGATGAATTTTTACGTCGATACAGTTTAAAAAGAGAGGCCAAGTTGCCTTCACGTAGCACAGCAGATTCTCTGGCACAATTCCAATGCTCTGTCGCCTGAGAATAAAGTTTACGAGCTGCATTGTATGCCAGTAATGAGGAGCAGCATGGATTTAATTTATAGCTTCTCCAAAGTTTAAGTTTACGTTGACGAAGTTTTAAGATATATCTAGAGGTGCCTGCTTGGCGCACCAAAGAGGAAAAGTGTCGTACCTGACTTTGTTCAATATGACCTCTTAACATCTGGTGAAAACAAGTCCAGGCCTGGTCGATACAGTGGTGAACATTAAAAATCAAACTATCCCAGTTGACAATGGAGAGAGAGGTTTTAAGTTCAGTAAAGTTAATGGTGGATCTACACTTGGCCAGAGTACTAGATGGGTGGTTGCCTGGCCCTAAACGTGTCAGGTTTAAACGAAAACCAACCACGCAGTGATCGCTATTTCCGAAATGAGCTCCTACGCACAGGTCATAAACCAAACTGTCATCGTGCGTAAAAGCCAGATCCAGGATTTTATTTCCCCTGGTCGGGATGTTGACCAGTTGTTTAAGCCCCAGAGGTGCAATCAAGTCAAGGAAATACTCGTGGTGACCACTTCCGGCACTCAAAAGATCCCAATCAACAGTAGAGAGGTTGAAATCTCCCAGCAGGACATTGGAATGCCCCGGGTTAAATGCCTTATTAATGAACGTACACAGGTTAAATATATCAACGTCGACATAGCTGTTTGGTAAATAGCACAAGATGAACGAAACCTTTTTGCGGGGCATGGCAAGAACAATACACTCAACAGCGTCCGCCACCTTCACAATAGCCAAAGGTACATTAATGCAGTGGAGCACAAGTAGACCTCAAAGTAGATCTCAAGTAGACCTCAAGTAGACCGCAAAGTATTAGGGGTAAGGGGGAGATCCAGAGAATAAAGTGTGGAGAAGGTGATAAAGGAAGGATGCGAACTGATTGGATGAATGCACAAAAAGTAACAATTCTTAAAATAAGTGAATAATAAAACCCACGTACTACTAGCACAAATTATAAGTTAGGTGTGCGTCCTGTGTTAGGATCTGGCATCGCTTATACGTTGCAGCTCATGCAGCACACTTTATTTGAATAAAAATATAAATATTGATATGTGACTTTGAATTCAGAGGTTCCAACACAGAGATGTAGTGTAAGATGGTTTACTTCTTTTCGCTCATAAACAATTTACAAATTATTTACATTACAATCTCTTGTCTGTCGAACAACTTAATTGCAATGAGACTGCTGTGCAGCGTGACAACCGCTTTCAATGACGTTCTTTGCACGAGTTTCCTTGTGGCGGCCAACCAGTCATTATTTATGAGACTTTTCCCGCTAACCAGCTCGTAGCAGTCACTTGACGTCAAACACACGTGTTGGGCGCACGTGTCATTATAGCCACTTCACGTTCTTGCTTTTGCGTCAGTCACTTGTCTGTCGTTTGAGCCAAAGACACCAATTAGTCAAATTGAGTAATTACGTGGAGGTGCTGGGATTATACCTCCAACCCTACGCACAGATTGTTTTGCAAAAAAGAATCTCGGCTCGTTCAGGCACACTAGTGATGAACATCATCCAGGCATGCACCAAAATAGGCCTAGGAGTGGTCACAACATAACAACACATCACCCTCTGCACACTTTTGCCGCAATTCACAACACGACAACAGGACCATCACAAAAACACCTTTCCCCACTGAAAGCACCAATACGAAGCACCAATATTTCACACCTCAGCACTCTGGTCACCAGTCTTTAAGAAACAATCCATCTACTTAATCATTCCACTTTCAACACGAAAACCATCTAAAATGCTTTCTTTTCGCTCCATGTCTTCTTAACAAAGTCCAGCTGTACTTAAACAGTTCCAAGGTTCGTTCCAAGGTTCACCGCTGGAGAAAATCACACTGGCAAGACAAACCCCGCTACACTCAGTAATAGGGCATTTTCTTCCAAACTTTTCTCCCAGCAAAAACACACACATAATCACACACCAAAACCCACTACCCTTCTTACTACTAGTCAGCTTACGGCATCTGCATTTCCATTGTCTACCCCCTTTCTGTGGTGAATGAAAAATCGTGCAGAAACAACAACCACCTAAGTAATCTACTATTGTTATTTTCTTGAGATTTTAGCCAGACTAACGGATTTAGATCGGTTTGCAACACGAAGCTCGCCAAAGCTTAATACGGGTTTAACTTCTTGACCACCAAAGAATAGCTAGATATTCCTTCTCATTTATACCCCTCCTCTTGTTTAGTTAGATTTTGAAACAAAAACAACACCTGATGCTCTAACCCATCCTCCCGTATCTGTGACAAAACTAAAGCTATCCCTCTATTAGAAGCAACAGTTTGCACAATGTAGGTTTTGTCTGATCTAAGCGCTGCCAACACTGGAGGAGAAGCATGAATTGGCTTTAACTTGGCACACGATTTTCGTCCCCTTTCAAGACCACCCTGTCAGTAAAAGGTAAAACTAACTCTGCATAGTTTCTGACATAGAGTGAGTAATAGCCTGTCAAGCCTCAAACAGACTTGATGTCTTTCGTTGTTTTTGGTACAGATAACTTCACTATTGCTCGCACTTTGGCATCTGGCGGCCACCAACACTCCCACTTTATGCCCCAAAACCGGGCTTGTTTCCTTTCCAACTGACTATTCCCTGCACCATTCTATGTTTGCAATTCCAAATTCATTCCTGCCTTTTTCCTTACACTTGCTATTCCCCTCTCCTGAATACCAATTTCCTTTATTGTAGTGACTTCAGCAAATAAATGGTTTCATGAGTTTAGCATATATTTTTTACCTTATCCTTTTTTTTTCTATTTTGAGCTTATAGTTCAAAGGTCCTACCCTTTCCAATACCTCATAAGGACCTTTCCAGAAAACGTCCAACTTGGTCTTTCTGTTGGTCTACTGCCTAGTTTATACTACCTCAACCTAGCCTGCTTATCATAATACACCTTATTTCTTTCTTGTGCTGCCATTGTTGTAGTTTTCGCCAATTCATTACATTCTCCCACTCATTCAGCCTTTTCACCACATAGTCAACCACAGTAGGACATTGACCTCCTTACCTAACCACTGGTCCCTTATGAGCGTCAATGATGATCGTAAATTCCTCTCGTTAACTAATTCCACCAGAGTGATACTCATGGTTTCACAAGAAGTAGAACGAATTGCAAACATTGCAGGCGCCAGGGCAATGTCCCACTCGTCCGGGTACTCTGCCACTAAAGCCCTGTTAATGTCTTTAAGTGTCCTATGCATCCTCTCAACAGCCTGTGATTGTGGATGAAAGGGCGAACTGTTTACAAAGTGTATACCACACCTTCCTAAGAAACGTGTGGTAAGCTCAGACACAATAGGTTTCCCGAGGTCTGGCTGAATCTCAGCTGGGAACCCTACACTTGAGAAAATCACCATAAGCTCGTTTAAAACCGTCTGTGAATTGGATTCTTTTACGGCCACAGCTTCGGGATATCATGTTGTTAAATCTAGCACTGTCAGTAAAAATCTTTTCCCCTTCGATATGCACTTTAAAGGACTAACAAAATCCACTACTACTTTTAGGAGTGGTTCCTCTACCTCTGGTACAAGCACCATCTTTCCCTTCCTTTCTTTAGGCCGTTACCATTCTTTTGACAAATTTCGCACCATTTCACCCATTCATCAACCTGTTCGCACATTAATGTCCGATAAAAACAATTCCTGTAAACGTGCAACAGTCTTCTTTTTAGCCATATGCCCAAACTAGGCAATGACATGGGCCAGCTACCTGTGCGGTGAGTCCATCAGAAACCACGACTTGATTGCATATCTTGGCGCCCTTCCTAGCAACACATTCCTTCCTTAACACACCATTCGTCCCCAAAAGTCCAGTTCCATCAATATCAGCCACTTCTCTGCATCCTCCAACCCTGGATCATTTAGTTGCGTATCCTTTAAAACATTTGCCTTTAAATCCAACATCTCATTAAATCCCGCCGTCATTGGGCCTAACATATTCCTTTCTTTTTTGACACCTTTGTTACTTTTCCTCTAATCTCCTTTTTGTCTTTATTAACAACTCCTTTCGTTTCTGTTACCTCTTCATGTTGCGTTTTACTTTCCAACTGGTTTCCATGAACTGTTTCCAGTTTTTCTGCACTTAATCCTTTTGAATGACCTTGACACTAGATTCCATACTATCAGTATTCATAACACTTTCCAGTTCATTAGCAACGTTTTCATCAATTTGACCTGAGGAGAGCATAGCAATGAACGAAATTTTTAGGCTCAAAATAATTATATTAATAATTTAGGTTTGTTGCAAACGCAACCGGAATGGCAAGGACCTGGTGGCCGCTGACGACCATCCGATATTAAAACTAAAAAAAAAAATATTAATTACAAAAGTTAAACAGTTTAAAAGTTTAGACGAAGACGACGACTCGGCTGCAGAGGAAGGGTTGATGGTATTGGGTTGCGGTCATGAATGCCTTACCACCAAGGTTAGACCTACCAGAGACACAACGGTCTCCGATAGCATCACCAAACGTGAGGAAAAAGTGAGGGGAGGGGAGGGGGAAGCCGGGTATCATTGTCAATGTTTCTTAAAAAATAATTTTAATAACAATAATTGGCCAGTGTTTGTTAAGTTTATCTGGAAAACTTTGGACATAGTTATTGGAAAATTAGTGTTCAATTTTATTTCGACATCCTTATTTGAAAATTTGTCTTGAATTTTATTAAGTAACTTAAAGAACGCTGTTGATAAACCTCAGATGCGTATTGAAGACAAAATCGTGTTGGGGGGGGGGGGGGTTAAAGGGGCGTGAAGCTAAAATTTTCAGTTTGATTCCGATTTTGTCCAAAAAATCTGAAGACTTTCTTTTTGCTCTTTACCCCTGTTTTCAGTATTTTCGCCCCACCTCCCGTTATTTTCGACTCAGAATTATGGTTGGAGGAGGAAGGGGAGGGGGTTTGTCACACTCGTCCATTAAATCCGGTCCTTGTCAACCTGGAAGTTTGTATCAAACACCCTGAATATTGGATGGCAGCAGCTTTTTAAAACACCACTTGAATGTAAAAGAAGCAGATGACGAAGAACAAGAAAACAATCATTGTTATTTTAAAAGAATTTTGAGTTTGTTTACTTACATTTATAGCTGCTTTTGTCTCAGGCGTCTTCGTCTATTGTTGAAAACCAAGAAATTCAACAATAGATTCCGACAAACCGGAGAAACACAAAGTTGTTTGTTGTGTACATAGGTTTGAATGTCACAGTCGTAACTCCAGGCGTTATTGATTTAATAGAAAAAAAACTACGGAGCAAATCGAAGTCTTAACTCTCCCAATGGATTGATGCCTTTTTTTTTCGACTTAACTACTCGGTAATTCTACAATTGGTTAACCCGGATTAATCTGGTGACCAGGACTAATCTAGTGACCGGGATTAACTGGTGACAAGAATAACGCAATGACCAGGGCTAATCTGGTGACTTAAATGATCTGGATATCAGGACTAATTTGGTGACCCGAATGATCTGGTAACCAGGACTAATTTGGTGACACAAAATGACCTGGAGAGCTGGACCAGTCTGGTGACCTGAATGACCCACTGACTTAGCCTAATCTGGTGACCCGAAAAACCCCTTGACCCAACTAACCTGGTGACCGAATGACCCAGTGACCCGGACTAATCTGGTGACTCAAATGATCCGGTGGTTAAGACTAATCTGGTGACCAGAATGACCAGGCGACTTGGACTAATTTGGTGACCCATATGAATAGCTGACCCTGATTAATCCGGTTTTATGAATGAGCTGGTGACCCGGATTAATCTGGTGACCCGAATGATCCGATGACACAGACTACTCTGGTGACTACAATGACCCAGTGACTCGTCACAATCTGGTGAAATAAAATGACTACAGTTTTTGTCGAAATAAACCAAAAAAAAACATTTTTTTTTAACAAAGCTAACAGGAGCAACTAAATTTAAGTTAATTCAGCAGAGCAGACAGGTTATTGGAGTTGTTGCAGTATTTACTGACAAAGAAATGTGCCTTCATTTAAAATAGTGCATTAGGTAATGCCTTTCAATACTTGCAATAAAATCACGTTCTTCACTTTCAAGGGATATACCTGCCAGTGCCATTTTCCTCGACCCACCACATCAAATACAGCCCCAAAGGTCCATTTACTTACCTTAAGTCAATTCCTCGGTAAAAAATCCGTTTTAAAATGTGGCGTCTAGGAGATATTCTGTTGAATAATTGTTAACTTTATTTACCGTATCTTAACACGTATATGATGCTTTGCGTGCTTACAATAATCATGACGTTTCATCTCTGTGTGTGCATGTACTAATTTTCTAATAATTACCATTAGATCAAAAATCTGACTAATGCGGTAAAAATTAAAATTAATTATTCCAATAGATCGCCGAAGCAAAATTATGAGACACTAGCCTAGAAAGTTATAAATTGTGATGTTAAAATACGAGAATCAATCCGGTTTGCGACGACGCAATCTTTAACTTGGTGCTGTTTAGTGTACTACTCCCAAAGCCAACCGAGAACGCAGCTACTACCCCAGCCGACCTTGGCGCTTGTAAATGCGCGGATGGAGATCTCCACGTGGCTGTGATAAGGCAGGCGGAATATTATAAGGCAGACCGGGTGTCCCTTTAACCAGCGAAATTTGATATGGCCAGTTCAGTTCGAGACAGGTCATTTCGAGTCACTGGGTCGCCGTGTGGGACCTGAAATTGCGAGTCAGATGCTCAGACCCGATGATCCATCCAAAATGTTAACCCAAATAACCTGATAGACCCAACGATCCGCTCCAACTCGGG
>JAHWFP010005257.1:24341-35724 GCA_023313725.1 Lithobius niger | reverse complement strand
AAAAGTGTTCATGTTACGAACTATTATACTGGATACTATGTCAACTTTGTTCAACGTTAATGGAAGTAATAGGATGAAAAAGACGAATTTGGATCAGAAGGGACAACTTTACTAAATAGAATCTTTAGCGAAGGAACTCAAAAGTGTTCATGTGACGAACTATTACATTGTATAATATGTTTGGTTTGTTCAACATTAAAGGGAAGTCCAGGACGGAGAAGACAAATTCAGATCAGAAGGAACAGTTCCGGTAAAAAAAAAAAGCGTTTTTTCATTATATAGAGGGTGAGGGTCGTAGACCACCATGGAGAAATTCAGGTTTCTTAAAAACTACTAGACGGAATTTCATAAAACAAATATTGAATTGCGTATTAGAATGTCTACTATAGTTCTACCCTAATAACTTCTTAAGTTATCGGAATGAAAATACTTGGCCAAGCGAGAAAAACGTAGTGGTGTCTGATGAATCTCGAAAACTAGTTAACAAATTTTCATGACACAAAGAACTGAATTGCATATCAGATAGTCTATATACTATATTTGTACCCACATTACCTACCACGTTAGCTGATTGAAAATAGTTGGCGTAGCAAGAAAAACCTAATGATATCTGATAAAAATCTCGAAAACCAGTGGACGGATTTTCATGAAACAAAGACTGAATTGCATGCTAGATAGTCTACCCTATTTCTACACGCATTAACTCAAGTGCTACAAACACATCTTAACCGTCTCTCAACACGGTTTTCTCTCTGGGAGCTGTTGTCTCAGCATCTGCGCAACAATATTATTGAAGACAATATCAACCCCCTGCGACTTAATTTTCCTTGATTTCAAAAGAGCCATTGACACACCAAATTAACCGAGAAGCTTTCCTTTCTAAATATCCCTAGACCTTTGGTTTCCTGGATTCATTCATACCTATAACTCCATTGATGTAAAAGCGTTTCCTTCTGGTATGGACCACTGAACTGTGACTGAGGTTGGCGCTAATAACCTAGCTGTCGACGCACCATTAAGCCTCGTTCCACCACCCCCTTCTGGCTCCGTGGGACAAAAAGAGATTGTCAATGCATTTCTTCTCGAATTCCTTTTAAGGGTCTGTTCTTGTCCCCGTTTTTTTAAACAATTTCCTGTCTGACTAGCTAGTTATGAGCATAGCTAAAGATAATTTCTTCGAAAACTTATAGCTATGCTCATAACGTAAAAACTTAACTCTTTTCTTTCCTTCGTAACACCTTACAATACAACTTAGATTTCATCCTCAGTTGGGCCACTGTAAACCAACTGGAGCTCAATCCTGAGAAATCTGTTACTATGCTTTTCGGTCACAATAACCCTTGCCATACTTACTTCAAGGATATTAAGGCTATCACTGTCAAGTCAAATCACGCTGACCTTGGAATTCTTATTACAAAGTTTAATCCTCAAGTTTCATCTTCATGCTGACTTTGTGACATCAAAAGTCATATAAAGAAAGCACATTTCATTCTGAAATCTTTCTCACATCTCACTCCACATTTATTCTCAATCCTTTACACAGTCTTCCTGCGACCAGTACTAGAATACTATTCGCAAGTCAGCAGGCCTCGTTACTCTGTGATATAAAGCCTTTGGACTAGGCTACTTCCAGCCTGGTGAAACAGCCAGCGAAAGGGCCTAGAGAGGCCCTAAAAAAGGGGGCAATAAGAAGAGGCAGAAAGGGGCATAAAAGAGTAAAAAAAGAAAGACAAGCTTAAGAGTAAAAAAAAAAGTCCCCCAGAAAATAAAAACCTCGGCGTGCCCTTTTAGAAGAGTTGCCCGTGCCCTCTCAGTGGTCTGCGCACGCTACTGGCTACTTCTGTTATGTTTTCACTAACACGAGATGATGGTGCTAGGCTCTTGCAAATACGCTCCCACCTTACCATCAAATACCATTCTTTTTACCTCAAGTGTCGTCCTTGTTTGGATCTCCCTCCCTCAACATATATGTAACTACTGATGCCTCTTTGAACTCGTTCAAGGCACGCTTAGAACTTTTCTTGTAGTCTCCTCTTTTTCATCCAGGGCAGGGGCGGGATTCACTTTGCGATTTTCACTGTTTGCCTTGCGTTCCTCTTTCCACAGTTTTGTTTCGTCTGGTCCTGAAAATCAAATTAGCCAAGTTAATCGCGCCAAATACTACTTTGAACGTTAACTGAAAACTTCAAGATTGCTTCCGCTATAGTAGCAACCTTCCAGTTTTCATTTAAACCTTCGAACTAATAGTAGGAGCGATTAACTTGGCTAAGAGGATTAACCTTGGCGGCCTTTTCCTGGTTGAATGATATCACTAGTTTCAAAGGCCGATCCTTTTTGGAAACTTGGCGGCTTCTCTTATACCAGTTTTGGTTTTGGGTGGATTTAGTTTACACGCTAACATTTCTCATCCCTACATTCTAATAACATTTTAAAATTACTTAGCCCTTTTTTTCTCATTGCTTAACTCCTTTGAATATGTCGACGACGTTGTGTTTTCGTATTATCTACGACATACTTTTTCCCCAATGAAGTATTCATCCCTCCCTCCTCTTCTCTTCTCCAAATGCGAAGAAGACGCAATCCTTTTCAAGTGGAATTGTCGGAAGCCTTACCCTGGAAGTCGGTTGGAAGTAAGGTGAGCTTCCACTTACAATTATTATTATTATTAAATAGTAACAATATTATTATTATATTATTATTTTGTTACTAGAGGAAGCCCGTGCTATGCACGTGGCCGATCACATATCCCGAGACATTTTCCCGACGACTTGTCAGATTGATCGACCACTCATGCCTGGCTCCTTTTTGGCTGCAGGTAGAGTGGGAAAGTGCATTTTCAATGCGGGCGCGAGGAGGGGGGAAGTGGTTTTCCTTTAGGCCTTCCTTTAGGCTTTCCTTTTAGCCGGCCTCCAATATTATAATAAAGATTATTATTAATAATGTTATTAATATTATGCAATAAAGACTGTACAAGATTAGAGAAAAAAAAAGGAAACAAAATACTTAGGCATGGAAGTAGATAATAAATAAATTACGGCATATACTAACAAAAATTTACCAAATGCAAGGAATCCTGAATAATAAAAACAAAATAATCTCTATGATAATTGGATAGAGTATCTCACGATATGGAATCAAATTATACGAAATTACAGCAGATTACCTAACAAAAAGGATGCAAAAACTGCAGAATAAAATAATTAAGGTGTTATTTTCAGAAGAAAAAAACTCACAACCGAACTATATAAGGAAAATAAAACATTTAAAATACCTGAATTAAGGGACTATATCTATAACGAAGAATTATTACTCAACTACATATAAAAATCGTAATCCAGATGTGAAGAAAGCTTAAGGAAGAACAAACCAATGTTCGTACGACCAAAATTAAACAATGAATATGGAAGAAGAAATACAAATCCACCCAAAACCATAACTGGTATAACAGAAGCCGCCAAGTTTCAAAAAATGGTCGGCCTTTCAAAGTAGTAATATCATTCAACCAGGGAAAGGCCGCCAAGGTTAATCCTATTAGCCAAAATAATCGCACCTACTAATAGTTCGAAAGTTAAATGAAAGCTAGAACATTGCTACTGGCGGTAGCAATCTTCAAGTTTTCATTTAACGCCCAAAGTATTATTAGGTGCGATTAACTTGGCTAACAGGACTGTGAACGAACGAAGGATCAGACGGTTTAATCGTCCCCTCTACGTTTTCTGTCTGGAGGAATTTTATGTCTATACATTTGCTTATTCATAATTTTCACATTTGCCGTGGCCCAATTGGCAATTACGTCAGCGAAAATGACACGGTTTGACGCTGATTTTCGTTCGTTTCGTTCACTCAATCAGCGCATCCCTCCTCACTTGGCCCTACCTCGGTTAACGTTAATCATTCAATCACTTAGTTACCATGGCGTTCACGAACACATAATTGTCCCTTTTATCGTCGTGGGTCAGATAATTTAGTTTGGATTCGTGTACCGTAGCAAAAACCGACCAAACTTTTGCAATAAGATACTCCGTCTCTTAGTGAACCAGTGTGCAATTTTATTGAGGCCCCGGCCAATGCCATGCGCCTCAAACTTAACCTAAAGATACATCATACAGGCAACAGCCACAGCCACAACAGTACCAAGAAACCACGAAACCCCGTAACCAATACTGCAATTTTATTGAGACCCCGGCCAAATGCCATGCGCCCCAAACCTAACCTAAAGATAAACAACCAACAACCATAGTCTCCACAGTACCAAAAAAATCACGCAACCTTGCTACCGCTGAAGCACAATGGAGCACAGAAAAGTGCAACAGAGCACCATAGAGCACAGTAGAGCACAATAGAGTACTACGCATACAAGCCACTGGTGGCCCACCTACTCTCTCCCATAAAGGGAAAGTTCCAGTGGGCATTCAATCTGCGTTGCACTCGAGGACTCACAGATCACCGCACTGCCCGACTCACCTTCGCTTCCCCATTTAGGGAAAGTTCCAGTGAGCACTGACATCAAATCTTCAGGGGCCACACTCTGAACAGCACAGAACTACCACAGTACCAGCGCATCACCAAGTAGGACCGGGGGGGGGGGGGGGGGGGCCACCACACCTCTAAACCTGTCGCGACAATGAAGGCTGCAAACGCTCGGAGTCTAGCTAGTGGGCGCGGACTGCAATCGTGGGATAGGAGGTCGCAAACACCGTGAGAGAACTCAGCCAGGGTGCAAGCCGCTGCTGCTCTGCTGCACATTTTCGACATACCATCAGAACACGCTCCGGAGACTCAACAACCTGGCACACTGAACACAGGGGCGAGTCAACACAGCGATAACGAAACCTATGGACCTGCAGCAGCGTGAAGTTGACTCAGAGTCTTGATAAAATCTTGGCAGAACCGTAGGGGAGCTTATCAAGGTTCGACCTGGCAGTGCATTGTGGATGAACCGCATGCAGTGACCTACCATCCGTGGCCGCTGTCCACGTTTTCTGCCACTGGGCAGTGGCCCATCGCCGAATGGCCACTCGCCGCCGACGCGCTGAGACAATTGGAAACACACGAGTACAATCAAGCCATGCAGCATCTCGCGCCACTCCGTCTGCAACCTCGTTACTTGGAATTCCCCAGTGACCCTGTACCCATTTGAAGGATACAACACTGCTTCGGAGAGCAACCCAAAACTTCCAACCAATGGTATACACCAGCGGGTCACGCACATCCAGGCTCACCCACGAGGCCTTAAGGAGTTTGAGGCTTGCCTGTGAATCAGTCAGAATTGTGAAAACCGAGAGCTTCAAGTCCTCGACAATGTCGAGAGCACCCGAAACAGCGAGCAACTCGCACATCGTGCTCGACGTCGCCTCATCTACTCGACGCTGACAAACAACCTTCAAGGAGGGAATGAAGATCCCAATACCGCCTGATGGAACGAAGCATCACAAAAAACTTCACACCCCGCTGCTCCTGGCTGGAAAATAGCTTGCAGCTCGGGACACCAAGTCCACGGGCTCAAAGGCCGTGGCGTAGCAACCGTGTGCAGAGGCTACGACACCTGACATAACAGGGTGACACCCCGTCCAGTGTCTCCAAGAACAGCACGCACCCTATCACTTAGCGTCCTGTAATCCTGCAGGATCCGACTCACAGGGTCGCTTGAACCCCTGCTAAGGTTGCATAGGCAGAGCGCTGCAAGCAGCTCTTGCGCACATAGCTGAACAGGCAGCTTGTTGCACTCGACACACAGAGTGCTCACTGGTGTGGTGTAAATCTCTCACCGAACACTGCTTTTCGTGTTGCAGAATAAACCTGATCTTAGCCACAATCCCCTTATATTCCCACCACTTAAGACTCACTCGGGGAGCGCTTCCATCTGCGATAGGCTCTCCGGCAATCCCGCAAGCAACTGTGCACCACCACTCTAGAGTGCGACCACCACTCTGGACGATCAGTCATGCTCCGACGCAACAGGCATTTGCAACGCCCATGCATGAACTGCTCAACCCAATGGACAAAAATCCCATCACTAACCCGCGGCTGCGAGCCTTCCTCGGCTCAACCAAAGATGTTATACACGGAGCTGCGCGGAGAGGAGCTGCGCGGTCGCAGGATCACCGGAAGATGATCACTGCTTCTCAAATCATCAGATATATGGCTACAAACTGGGTAGCAATACTCGGTGAGCAGAGGAAAAAAATCCAGCCCAGACTCTTGAACCCTATTACTCTACCAGCACACAAAGGTGGGAGAACCATCATGCACTATCTGCCACGCCAACGGCCTGAATTGCGTCTGCTAGCTTACGCCCCTTAGTATCAACATGCAACGATCCCCAGTCATAGTGATGACTGTTGTAGTCACCACCAATAATGACCGGAGCAGGGAACTGGTTCAACCACGTTGTCCACTCAGCAGTAGTCGGACTCCCAGTCGCATGGAGAAACACCACAGACACCCAACCGTCGCCCATCCACACTTTTATAGCAACCGCATCAACCTCAACAAGTTCATACCTAATGTCCATGTGAAGATATGGGACCGACCACTTGATAAAAACCCCTACTTTGCGACCAGAATGAACAAAATCCGTTCTCCACGATGCTGCATGCAAACCACGCAGCTTCTTGCACCCCTAAAATGCTAGCATATTGCAGCAATTGCTCAAGCTCACCTAACTTACTCGTCAATCCCCGCAAATTCCACGAAATGAAAGTGTAAGGGTCGAATGGGGTAATTAGGTTAGGCCTCCCCCCGTCACTCATCTGCGACACGCTGATACTGCTAATACTTAGTGTAAAACCATCTACTAGAACACTACATTCTTGTGATGCATTTTCCTGACTCTGTTGCAAACAACTTGAAACACTTGCCGTGCAGCCTCACTCATAGCCACTACCGTGTGTTCCACTACTCCCACTGGAGGCTCATCTGCTGGGAACTCTAATTCTATCACCTCAATTACGGTCCCATCTCTCATTTCGCACTCAGCACTTATCGCAACAGCGGCATCACGGCCACCTGTGATAACACACTTCCGGTATCAACCGTTGGCGGCTGGACCTTCCTCTACTTTTTTTGACCACCCATCCTCTGCTTTGCTGGTGGGGGTTAGCCACGGACCATCACTTTCTCGGCTGTCATGATGGGCCACAGGATCACGGCAAGCTTGTGCCCCATCTCCGTCGAGTGTCTTGTCTCTTGTTTCGGATCGTCCTCGGCTGTCGCTAGCCATTGCGGCCAAACTGGGGGCACTGGTGCTAAAGGCGGTATGCGCCAGGTTCCCTTGACTTTGCTGCTGCAGACGGGTGTGTAGTTCTTGGGGCACCTTCTGCACTCTCAGCTCCATTAATCTCCTTGCTTCAATCAAATGTGGACAAGGCTGGCGGGGGTTGCGCCAGACTCCACAGGTATCGCACGCGATCACCACGCAGGCTCGGCGGAAGTGCCCTCGCGCCGAGCAACGAAGACACTTACGCGGACAGTCGCCGACAATTACCAGCATTTGTATTCCCTTTATCACCGCCATGTCCGGGACTTCATCGATGGTGATGCCTTCTCTGAGGCGCAAACGGTCTCACAAACGGGTCTACCCCTGACGTACAGTTTCTCAAATGAATGCTTCTCTAACTCTGCAATCTTCCCAAAACCGACTGCAATATCTTGAGGCGTAATGCCAACCCGGCAACCAGTGCAGACGCGCCTGCACCGTCTGCTCATGCAGATTATGTAGCTCTGCTGGGTAACCATTGATCACAAATTCTGACCTCAGCAGCTTCAGCTTGGCCACTCGCGAACTAAACGCCACCTCGAATGTGTGGGTTGCTCGTAGGGTATTTATGTGGGTGATCTCGCCTACACCTACTATTTGCTCTATTGCAAAGTATAATTGGGTGGCAGGATATGGCCTGCCACTAGGGTGGCAAATCACAACAACTGACTTAGGCATCTGCACGTTCGTGAGGCCACCACCGCAGAGCTTCTTTAACGCTTGCAGATTCTTTAACTTCCGGCGCTGCACCATTTCGTCTTCCGCTCCATCAGAATCAATTTCACTGTCACTCCAGCTGTTTTCCTTCACGTCTGACACCGCCTCACTAAATAACTTTGTAACAGTTTGAACTGCCGCCACTCTATCTCTCTCTTTATCTTGATCTGCTGCCTGTCGATGGGCGTTATCTTGTCTCCTCGTATCTCCATCTTGATTTCCAGAGACAGCCTTAACGCTTGTAGTTACTCCATGACGCCTGACTCTTACCTCCGAAATACCTCGCTTCCGCCTCTCCTATAACGTGCACAAATGTCTCATCAGAGACTAGACCAAAATTAACTTCACTATCAACCAGCACCTTCTTCTGCAATAAATCTTTCAGTAAAGCCTCGAATTCATCATCACCCTTCATTGTAACAACAATGAATTCTGACAATTAGGTACTGAAATGATAAGCGTGTAACACTTAAGCATGTTATAATCTACTGTTGGATGACAATACAAACAGTGGTTACAACAATAATTTTTCACTTACGAGCCACTTTAGGGCTACATGCTTCTAGCTGCAACCCCCAGTTTAGAAAAAGGCACTTCCCCATATGACGCTTTACCTGTCTGCCGAAATTTAGATCTGGCAACTTTCCCTAATCAGCTGTAGACGTGTCGTTAAACCCTATGAGAATTAACATGGGAGCCTGCGGACTAGTTACTAGTTAGTTACTAGTTACTAGTTACTAGTCACCAGTAACACATATCAACGTTATTGAGGACACTTTCTCTCCATGAAGGACACGTTCCCACATTTTCGTTGACGTTTTCTTCGTTACTGGACCCAAGACACCGGATTCAAACAATTTGCAAACATTTCTACCGCATGGGGAATTTACACTAGTATGCTGAAATCAGGTGTAAGTTGGATATAGTTAAAAAGATACATGCTAGTGCAGCCGCCTTTTTTTCATCAACAATCATTTTTAACAATCGGATGTCTACAATCGGACGATCTACTGTTACTTGGCAAAGACACAGACACTAGCATGTGTCTAGATTAGTATGTACCAAACATCTACATAATAATTCTGGATCCCGGCTGAGCTGATAAAAGGAAAAGGAAAAGGAAAGTTAAAGGAAAACCGGAAGGACAACAATCACTTTAATCGTTTCTCATTGTTTTCGTGCACGTGTAACCGTTGATTGTTGATGGGTAAAATGAAGAATCCATGTTTCAGCTAAATGCGTATAGTTTTAAATCTAACTGTTGGCCTCGAAATTGGCAGCTGGAAACGATGCAATGGCTTATTTAATTCGCAGATGAAGGCTTTCAGATCTGAGCTCAATTGTTTCAAAGTGGACAACAACAATCACTGCTGAGCACGAGGCTGATCATTGCTATCTTGCAAAGTAGTCGTTTAGAATCAAAGATGATGGTTCAGCGCTCACATTCTTTAAACGGTGCATCCTGTGATTTCAGCCACTGGATGCGTAGATTCAGTGACTGAGGCCAACAAAAATCACCGTTTGTCAGCCAGTGTGCGCAAAAATTGGATTGAAGAAATTTGAATCCGTGAAAGCGTTTCTTAGCCAGTGTGTGCAATTGGTGAGTTGGGAGTGGGAGTGGGGAGTTGGGAGTCGGGAGTTGGAAGTGGGGAGTGGGGAGGTTGGGAGTGGGGAGTAGGGAGTGGAAGTGAGGGGGTTGGGAGTGGGGAGTAGGGAGTGGGAGTGAGGGGGTTGGGAGTGGGGCCGAGAGGGGAGGGAGTGAGTCTGTAAACTTAATTCATGACCGGCCCCGTGCGTAGCACGGGCTTCCTCTAGTTTTTAATATATTGCCTAGAAAAATACTTGAATATATAACACTAAATGAACTAAAGAAAGAATTGAAAGACAAATTAATACAGTAACAAAGATAATTAGACCCTTTATGATTATTGCAGGTATTGTTAATTATCAACTTAAGAAAATATGGATAAATTTTATATTAAGATGACATTTTTAATACTTAAGTTTCAAAAATTGATTGCAACCAACAAATTTAACAGTAATTTAAAGTCATGTACGAATTATTACAATTATTATGGGATCATTATGATCGGTATCAAAATTGATAAATTGTATGATTACTGATTATGAAATTAATAATCACTATAATGTCATTATCTAAGTAATTAGTATTATTTATTTATTTGCTTGATTACTTTTTATGTGCTGTTTTTGTAGCTCAAACAAGTTTTTGTTAAAAAACGTCGAGCATTGTCAAACAATAAAACTTATTATAATGTTTTAGTATATAGTTTTATAGAGCATTGTTGTGATTTCCCATTTACATGTAAATACGGTGATTTCGCATTTGCAGTCGCTCAAACTTTCATTAGACTAGCGGAGTCGCTTGCTTCGCTAGCTCATTCCGCGTCGTCTCGCTACGCTCGAAGAGATTTCTTGCTGCAACACTTATGATACAGACAGACCTTCCACATAAAAAAATGATCAAGCAATACGTTCAAGGAGGCAAGCAAAAAGATCAAGCAATTTATCAGAAAAGCGCTGTTCTGATGACAAACACTGATTTTTATTCGCTTCTATCACTCAATCAGCGCAAACATTTCCTCAGAAACGCGACTGAATTAATGTAACCACTAAGAACCACACATCACTTGTAATTTGTGTTAGTATACACTTTATATGGGTTTTCTTGTTTTACTTATTTTAGAATATTGTTCTTTACGTCCTGCTCAGTACAGACTTTTCCATGGGCGTCTTATTACTTCACTTTCTGATGATCCCTCAATTGGAGAAACATCTGGAGAACGTCAGATGTAATCTCCTACGAAGGTGAGAGATGAAAGATAGCGAGAGCAAAACGAGACACACATTGAAAAGTTTTAGTTTACGTGGAAATCGTTCGCTATGCTCGCTCAATCCACGCATTGCCGTGCTTCAGAATCCAAGAAAATGACGCCCTTTCAAAACCAGCTCTATGGGTCTGTTTTTTCCATGCATCAAGTCAGTTGATACACATTCAGGTCCACCCATCCTTCCATCCATCCTTCCTTCCTTCCACCTTCCTTCCATACATCCTTTTTTCCATCCTTCCACCCATCCCTCCTTCCTTCCTTCTATCCACCCATCCATCAAACCTTCCTTGATCCATCCATCCTTCCTTCTATCCATCCATCCATCATTTCTTCTTTCCTTCCATCCATTCTTCTATCTTTCCTTCCATTCTACATTCCATCCATACTTCCTTCCATCCATCCTTAATACGTTCCTTCCTTCCATCCTTCCATTCATTATTCCTGCCTTCCTTCCTTTCTTCTATCCTTCCTTCCATCCATCCATTCATCCTTCCATTCTCACCTCCTTTCTTCCTCTTTTCCATCCTTCCATCCATTCTTAATTCGTTCCTTCCTC
>JAHWFP010005255.1:0-51062 GCA_023313725.1 Lithobius niger | reverse complement strand
CTAGAAAAGTTGCACTTGAAAATGTTAGGTCGTCAGTTTTTTATGGACTACCCTGCATAAGTGGTGGAACCAGCCTCTCTTATTGACCTGTGACCTTCACCCACTATTGGATCGCTTGGTGACCGTCGATGCAGGTTTCCCCCACTCTTGTCAAAACATGTAGACCAGTTTGTCTAGACTTGCATCTATTTTCTTTGAGCTTCACTGGATTTATGTCACCTTGCTGCTTCTGCAACACCGGAGTGACTACTCGGAACCACCTTGACTTGGCATGATCTTTCTTGAAGGAATTTCCATCTCCAGGAGACTAATTACGTCTAGATTGCCTACTTTCTAGCAAAATATTCCTTCTCATGGCATGCAAAACACTTAACCTTGTGCCTTGGTCTGTTGCTTTCATTGTACTTCGGTCTGTTGAGTTTGCATTTGATCGATCATTGACAATAAATGACCGTATGTCTGCACACCCTCTTCTCCCTTATTCAACGGTTCTGCCGTCGATTATATTTCTGAAGAAAATTTTTCATGTAATCAGGTGTGTACCCTTCTTCCTTGAATAAGTCTGTTTCTAAGAGTATGTCGTCATATGGTCTATAAATAAACTACTGAGCATATTCATATTATTACTGAGCATATTATTCAGTGCCACAAACTCCTCTGTTAAACCTTGGCATCCACAGTTTTGGCTAATGTTTGAACTTATTCAAGATATAATATTATGTCTTCATTTTTCTTCATTCTGCAATGAATTAACTCCCAGAATGCAAATAACTTGCACAGTTTTATTACCGTCAATAAGCTTTTCCCTTAGAGTATGCCACAGCACCTTTGGGTCTTCTATGCGATTAAAAATTGCTTGTAAATGTTGCGACATCGCGCGTACATTTTGCACAATTTTCTTCACAATCATGAAGGAGTAGATCTGTGTCCTCTGGTTTTACCGCTGTTCCATCAGCAAACTTCCATAAGTATTTTTATGTCGTAAAATCAGTCTCACGGAAGTAGCCCAGGCATGGTAATTCGTACCATTCACTTTTTCACTGCCGAAAATGTGCAACCACAACTACCATCTTCGTGCATTGGAAACCCTCGCCATCAATTAAAGATTCCAGCAAAACGATGGGCCCCTGATGAACTTAGCAAGTGGTGCCCATGATAACATCAACCAACTGGCCCGACCTGAACTTGCAACCCTCCTTGACAGCAAATGGAAGATCCAGTATCACTCCATGTAGATCAGTGGTCTACAATGAGGACTGTATTTAAATGTGCACTAAGTCTTGGGAAGCCGACATATGACCCACATTTTTTCTTCGTTTCTGTTGCCCGTTTTTCTAAGGAAGGTAAATGGTCTCACCGAAAATTTACAGAAAAAACTATTGTAAGTGTTCTACTGTGGTAGTATTGTGACATTTTTAACATTAGACAGAACTTAGTTTCCGTATTAAGATTAATAGTTAGCTTCCATAAACAAACTGGTATGGTAATTACTCTATAACTAAAATAAAGATAAAAAATTTGAATAAATGACCAAAATAAAATCATTTTTGTAAAATTGTTAGTTGCAAACTTAACATTTAATATTTCGGTTGCCAGAACTTTAGGTGACTTTGTAAGACTTTTTTCAGTCTCAGTTGGTTCCATGTGCATAAAGTTGACGATGATAATGCACATTTTTTGACAAAGGGTTATGCTTGCACTCCTGATAACTGGCACAGTAAGGCTTGCTACGACGTAGTGTGTTGTATGCATTGCTTTTCAACTTATAATTCGTAAGTTGAGCATAAATGTTCAGTTTTTTCATGTTTGGTTCTAGATTTTTACTGCTTAAGTTTGACCAGTTCTTGAAAAAAAACATTAGTAAACTAATAGATGCTAAGCACATGCGACACTGTGATACACGAATTGAGTCGATAAGGCGAATTCAGTCAGCAAGCTTCACAATTATTTTAATAGTCAAAACCAACTTTGAATTACAGTACATCTTATAAATTAAATTTTGGCAGTGCACATAATGGCATTTAATTTGCTGCAGGCTTTGGGGTCAAAAGACCTTATCACAAACAGTTACATAGTAGGGTTTTTGTATAGATTGACAGGGTGGCCAAGACCTCAAAAAAAAGTAATAATACAGCCCAATTTTCTGGATCCAAAACCTATTCTGAATCCAAAAAAGTGATTTCTAATGTCAAATTTAAAAAAAAATTTTAACTTTGCTTTAGTGTCATAATTAATTCAGTGGGGTTCCGCAGTTCAGAATTTCTTTTGTTGTTATCGGGATCCTGGTGTAAACGAATAAATGTGCAATTTATTGACTAGCTAAGTTTATTTTATTTGTTTAAAGTTTTGAAAATAGGACCCCACGTTTTGTTGGGGTCAAACAGGGGAGTCTAGGTGTAAACCCCCAAGTCGTGGCCAAGCGGGGGTCTTGTGACCAAGCCTGAATATTCTTAAGTCACCAATGGTGATCAAGTGGGGGTCAAACTGGGCCCAAGTTGGTCAAGTCCCAAACCATGACCAATTAGGGCCTTATATGGCCGCGTTGTAGTGTTCTCAAGTCACAGTTTGTGACCAAGTGTGACCCAACAAGGGGTCAAGGTGTTAAAACCCCAAACCATGGCCAAGTGAGGGGTTTTGTGAACAAGCCTGAATATTCTTAATTCATCAATTGTGACCAAGTGGGGTCAAACTGGGGCCAAGTTAGTGAAGTCACAATTTGGGCCCTACCCAGGGCCTAAAAATTATAGGCCCCAAATTTTAAGATCATCAATTTACAAACACAGGTCACGATTTGGGATCAACCGGGGGGGGGGGGGGTCAAACCAGGGCCAATGCAAATCAAAGATTTGCAAAACTAGGGTACTGGGATCTGTCGTGGCTTGTTTGGGATCTGTTTGGGCCCTTGTCACCACTTTGGGACTTAAATTTGGTCTGTTTGTGACCAAATATTTCTGTAAGGGGTCATGATATGTGTTGGGAGGATAAGTTGGCTGCACGATCGATATCGTTATAATTTAGATGTGCACAATACTGCAGACTTAGGTGCTTTCTCAAGGACACGTCTGGCGTTATTTGGATGGGCACTCAAGGAAGTTTGTTGTTGTGTGCTTGTATTGTTTTTGTTCCGTTTCTTATGCTAGACTGGATGTATAATAAAGTTTATGAAGTTCCAACAAATTAGACATGGAAATTGAACTTAACTCGAACATTTTGAGAAACACACATCTGCAGTCGTCTGCTTCCACCAATATTTAACAGTTCTTGCTTATTAGTAATATTTACAAATACGTAACCTTTAATGTTATGTCCATATCTTGCAGATTCGAGTCACTCTGCAGAATTGGAAAGAGCTTCAAGAATACATTGCGGAATGTAAAGAACAAACCCATCACGATATTCATTATATATTTCGTGTACTAGAAATGAATAATGCTTTCCAGTTTGTGGCATTTCACACAGAGGTGGGTTTGTTAGCAAAAATACGTTCATTTATTACTGTACCAGTACTTGTGTTAGACCTAGTAGCCACACTTTAATCACTCGTTAAAATCAGGTGAAAAACACAGTCATTATAATGCATTTTGTTTTGAGTCCATGCGAATACAGAATGTGTATATAAAATTATTTTATGTGCACTTTAAAAGGATATACTTAAACTCAACACTTTAAAGTTCCTGTATCGTTATTGAAGGCATTAAAAAACCTTTGACAAGTTGGGTCAAGACCCAGCATTCATAATAATTATGCTGTAATTAATTTTGTAACCGTGATTTTTTCTTCCTTACCCTAGAAAGAAAAGACAATTTTGACCCATTCAGGTTGTCACGTTTTATTGTGGTTCATTATCGCACATCACGGCCACTTCACCCACGGTACATTTTGAGAAAACGAGGCATCTTCAGGAAAATACAAGGTGTAACTGAATGGTCTGTACAAACTTAGAGGGTGTGGTCTGTGACCAAATACAAGACAGTCTTATAAACATGAGTCCGGAAATGAACCCGTTTTTAGTTACAGCCCCCCCAAAGTTCGGGGTAATAAGTTGAAAATGTTTCATAACTTCCACCTAAGTTTTCCAAAACAATGCAATTTGTAACATCATTCTTGCAATTACCAGTACTTCATAATTTTGTGTCAATGCAAAGTTTCACAACTTACGGGAAGGGTCCATATGGAAATGGGGGGGGGGGAAGTGGTAGGGAGCATAATTACTGAAAACAATATTACATGGCCAATTACTACAAGTAACTAAATGAGTCTGACTAAATTTAATGACGGATCCTAGTAGACATAAAAACAATAAAAATGGCCATAGTCTGGAATGCATCTTTTCCAAGTAACAGCTCTCTTCAGTAAACCTTTCTAACAGCTATTCTACAAAGTAAGGCTTGTGGCTCAAAAATGACCATGAACCCGATAAGTAGGCCTACTTCGTGGCTACCCCAGCAACAACAGCATGTACAGTTGGGTTTGTTTTGGTCTAATGTAAAAAAAAATATTACACTAAAATAGGGAACATTTGCGAACTTCAGAGATCTTTATCCAGATACGTGTTAGCTTTCCTGCTTCAAGAGGAGCAAACACAAACCTACAAATTCCTCACTTCTGAAATGAAGACGATGCTTATTGGTATTGGTGCTTTGCATGGCGACGTAATGTTTGTTTCAATACATAAAGCCCCCCCCCCCCATCCTTGGCTCCCTTCCCCATACTGACTCATCGACAAAGCTGTGAGACCTCAAACTAACATGAATTGTGTAGTACTGAAATTGCAAGAATTATGTCCAAAATTGCATTGTTTTGGAAACCTTAGGTGAAAGTCATGAAAATTTTTCAACTTTTTATCCCAAACTTTGAGGGGTTGTAACTAAAAATGGGTTCATTTCCGGACCCATGTTTATTGGACTTTTTCGTCTTATATTTGGTCATAGACCACACCCTCAAAGTTTGTACAGACAATTCAGTTACACCCTGTATACGTGTTCCAACACAGGAGAACACACAATTGTTTCGTTCATCAAATTGTCGGTGAAAACCTATCACCTTCATCAGAATCACCACCAAGGAAACTTAAAAAAGTCTTCACATCACATCGAAGGCGTCAGTCCCTAAAAGGTGACACATGCTATCATTACAACTGGATCGCCCACTGTTTGTCTAGCAGGGAAGCCAGCTCAGGCCACACAAGCTGTTAAATGTCATCGTAGGCGCCACCTGTAATGAAGCGGCACGGCATTGTGTTTGAACCTGTTAATTACCAGTCGCTGAAGAGCACGTAGATGACCATCGTGTAGGACATTCAACGTCAACGGTACAGGTGTATTTTCCCAACAATTGCAATGTTGTTCGCGCCCGTGATGCATGGTTCCCGTATTTTCTAGTACCGTTGCGTGCAGTGTCCACATGCTCTTTAAGGCGATCCAAAAGGTGCCGGTGCATTTCCCCACGTTCTGCAGGGCACACAATAAACAACGCCTCTCCGCTTCAACAATGAAGCATTGGGGAATGAAGCGGAAACTTGCCTTTTGCTGGTGGTGGACGGGGAGCAGGACGCATGGGTGGGGGTGGGGGGAGCCTTACAGTGTCTTATTGCAAGTTTCATACCTGTGTACAGGTTTATGTGCACTTGGTGGAGGGCGGGGGGGGGGGGGGGAGCACAAAAGATTGAGAAGTTCTAAATCAGTAACAATTTTCTTTAGCCGGAGAAGATTCTTGAGGTTGGGAACTTAGGAGGATACCTCAGGAAACATCTGACTCTCTATTTACCAAGCACTCGACGAACACAGTTACTCCTGCCGGGAATGTACCATAGCGTACGGCCTATCATCCAGATCGGCCGCATTTTACAACCTGCATGCAGCTCTGTGTATCTTTCTGGAGGACAGTTGAGTGCTTTTCGAAAGCTGAAAACGTCCCTGAGCATACTGTGTGTCTTACAGATAAAGCCAACGACACTGTGCTTGTTGACACCTGTGACCACGACTCCTAAGTGATCAGTGAAATAAAAAAAGCTGGCATTTACACCAAGGTCTTTACTGTGTTGGCAAGTGCATTCACAGCAGAATTAAGTCCGACCCCAGAAAATGTTGAGGAAAGCCTTGTCTGCTTTGAAGCCAAAGCTCTAATGACCCCTGGAGAAGCCCCCCCCCCCCAACTTCCAAGTATATTCTTACAATTACAAGTCAAGTCACACAAGGCTGGACTTCCCCTGTAATTGATAACATCGGTGAAAGGTGCCCCCGTAAAGCCTTTGGACTGGTTTCTCACCAAGCGTCTCGTGAAATACATTTGGGGTAGCCTGTGTCTGCGCAACACTGAGGTACTGCTTGATATATCAACAAACCCCGTCTTTCCAGCAGCCATTGATTTGTCTCATTCGATGGTACGGGGCTGATCTCCAGCCTTCCCCACAGTCTGCTACTCGACATGATTGACGAGTTCGCAGCTAAAGCCGCGGGTCTCTTGCAAGACACACGAACTTCGACAGGGAACTTTTGCGCACTAAATTTCCTCTCGACTGTAGTTGTCAGTTTTAAGATCCTAACCTACCACCAAGAAGCAGGAATCCCCGTGGTATATTCCTGCTCGCCTGTTTTAGCTGAACTTGTTCCAGTTTGTTGAGCAACATTTTTTAGACCTGTATCCAGATCTCCCACTATGGTAACAGTATGTGGACGATGTGTTCACAATCCCGCAAGTGGGTACCATTAACAACATCCTCCTCTCCATCAACTCCTAGTACCCTACTATCCAGTTTACCAAGGTTGAGGAAGTTGACGGTGTGCTTCCCTTCTTCTATGTTCAGCTTCTGAGGAAGAACTGCAAAGATCACCTATGGCCCGTATAAAAAGCCTATAGATCCTGCCACCCTGGTTCCAAAAACGAGCTTTAGTGGCCAGTGAGATGTGTATGATTACTGTCTATTCTTCTGACCAAACCATTGCACATGAACATCCGGCGATAGAAAAAACCAGGTTTCTGAAGCTAGGGTACCCAGCTTTCCTCATTAATTGGAAACTAAGAAAGGTTGGAAGAAAGTGAAGGCGAGAAGAGCTAACCTAAGGAAGAACGATTTGGACGAGTGGCCGTAGGCTGTGGTTACTTACCACCCTGGTAGGAGTGACTGCGTTCGTCAAGTGCTTGGTAAATAGGGAGTCAGTTGTTTCCTGAGGTATCCTCCCAACCTCAAGAAGCTTCTCCGGCCAAAGAAGACTGTTGCTGATGCAGTACCTTTCCCCCTCCTCCCCCTCTCCAGTGCTCCCTCTGCCCCTCCCCCATGTGCACCTAGACATGTACACAAGAGCAAAACACGCTGTAAGACATGTAAGACTTCCCACCCGCGCCTTCTGCTCCCCGTCGACCTCCAGCAAGAGGCACTTTTCCACTCCCCCTGTTCCCCGACACTTTGTTGTTGAAACAGACTGGCGTTATTTACTGTGCACCCTGCAGGCAATGCAAAGCTAGTCTACGTGGGGGAAACACACTGTCGCCTTTTGGATCGCCTCAAAGAACATGTTGATGCCATAAGCAACAGTGAACAAAAAAACAGTGAACAAAATATGTGATCGCCATGCACCACAAGCGCGAACAACATGACATTTGTTGTGAAAATACATGTGTACTATTGACGTCCAATTCCTACACGATAGTCATCTACGTGCTCTTAAGACATTGGCAGTTAACAGGTTCAAACACAATGCAATGCCCTTTATGAACTTTACAGGTGGTGCCTACAATGACATTCAATAGCTTGTGTGACCAGAGCTGGCTTCCCTCCTAGACAAACAGAGGGTGATCTAGTTGTAACGATCGGATGGTTAAGATCAGTGGTGCACATGTCTTGCTTGTTTGAATGTGTCTCCTTTTAGGGACTGACGCCTTCTATGTGATGTGACATCTTTTTAAAAAGTTTTATTGGTGGTGGTTCTGATGTAGGTCATAGGTTTTCACCGAAAATTTAGCGAAACAACAATTTTTTGTTATCCTGTGGTGGTATATTTATATTTTCCCTGAAGATGTCTCTTTAATACCACTGTTATCCCCGTTTGGCGGTTTTTTCTAAAAGTGAGGCTTTGTTGCTAGGGCAGAGGTGTGCAACTTGAACCGTTTCAAAGCATCGACATATCATGTTTTTCTAGGACTGAAGCGTAATTTAACCAGCCTGCCAATATATTGAAGAGTATAAGCTTAGTTCTCATAAGCATGGAGAAAAAAAAATTAATTTATCATCACAACGTTATTGTCCAATATAAAAACATCAGTACTAGTAGCAATTGTCCACTATGCTTGATTGTTGTCTTAAACACGAATTACAGATGATTGGATGATTGACCTTATAGATTTTAATAATACATTTTACATAGCCAACATAAAAAAAACTTAGTAAGAAAAACTAAACTTCCTAATTCTTTAACTGGAGACACAGAAACCAGCATTGACCACCAAACTTTCAAATCCAGGCCAAGCAAGAGACACAAGTCTTTCACCACACTTTCCAGTATGGTGAAAGATATTGTGCTGTATGAAAGTTAGACAAAACTAACTTACGTTAAATGGATAAACTGGGACGATGAACTGTATTCCTCTTCAGTGGAAGAATGGTTGGCCGTGGCCTAGGATGCATTCCATTTTTGTTTCGCTGCCATGAACCCTCTGCTCCAAGATTATTGAAGTAAAAACATGGCGGCCAAATTATAAACATTGTTTAAACTGGTGAATAGTATCGTTTCATTCCAATGTGCAACAAAAAATACTGGTTGCAAAGTTGTAAAATGTCGTGTACACATTTTTTTCCTGCACAACCTCTAACTGAATGATGTCTGAGCCCAGGAGGAGAAGAAACTCTACACGTGCTTAAGCAACTGTAGAAAGTGTGTAAAAAATGCTACAAACTTTTCACACTTTTATTTTGTAAAAATGTGATATTGACTGGCTGCATTTTTACACATTACACTTCACAAAAAACAGTAGAAAACATAGTACAGTATTAAATGCTAGCTGGTTTGTAAGTTAATTGTACCAGTTAAGGTTGTCCTGATCCGATCCTGCCGATCCAACCTTCGCCGATCACAGCGTGATCAGATCGATCAGCAAAATGATCATATTATTTTTCCAGGAAACAACCCGGTCAAACTATCCTCAAACTTATACACGTACTATCATATTTCATTTTCTACATTGTATTTGTAATAACTGACCTTAAGAATTGGCAGCTCCTGTTCAGTCATTTTGATTAAGTACTAATTGTAATTTGTTAGCGTCAACTTATTAGCAAAAATGTTTTTTTTCACAGTCGCGACGTTGAGAAACTAATTTCGATAGCTGAAGTCATGGACGCCGTACAGTATTTCTCACCTGGATCGCGCAACGATTAGTGTCATTTGAGCAAAGCCCTCCTGTGCATGTGCACAACAGAGGCTTTCTGATTGAATCGCACAAACACTGCAATGTTTTTATTTGGTCTGCTGGTTCTGACTGCTAAACTTTATCCAATAAAGAAAAATTAAATGAAAAATGAGATTTGTCAAACTTGATTTTCGATTCCCGGTTAGACATACCGCTAACTTTGCGTCCGGCAAGCCACTCCACTAAGAAATATATAAGCCCAAAAGTATGTATCGTATAGAAAATGGATGCAGCTGCAGTTTGTTTGCGGCCGAAGTCTTGGGGAGTTCAACGCTATTTTAAAGGGCTTTTACAATGCTTTTTTTAAAGTCAATTTTTGTTTATGATAGGTAGATTTTTTATTTGATCGGATCAGAATGATCGATTGGCAAGGTTGACATTTCTTCACTGATCGGATCAAAATCGGATTGGTAACAAAACTGCTGATCGGTACAACATTAGTACCAGTCTTTCGTTAAAAAAAAATATAATAATGAAATATGTGACTAGGGGCAACAATCACACTACGAATTCTCCCAGAGTTGCTCACATTGCATGACTGAGTAAAGGGACTTTCTTGGAGTTAGGCACCATTAGCTAAAAGTTTATCACGAATGTGACAGTTTTGTTTTAATGGAGCAATACTGTTTCCGAGAACGTGAAAATGGCAACTCCAAAATTTGGAAAGATGACGTTTTCCCCTCACTCAATCCCAAACATTGTTAATCTCTGTGACAAAAGTTAAGTAATTTCAACATAAAAATTAGCTTTGGGGAAGAATTACTTGTGTTTCTCTTTTTTTTTTGGCAGCATTCATGTTTTCAAGTAGGCCTAATAACTACTAGGCATGTATCGTGAGTGGAAGCTAAAAAAAGATAGTTCCGTTTGGTTTGTTGAGTGAAAACTTTATAAAATGATTATGCAAAAACTATAAAGCGTATGAAAGGGATTTTCACGCATCACATAGTTTTTTTTTTAATGTCTTAATAAAATGTGATGTATTGTTGTTTTCCAGGTGTTATTTCATATAAGTTCAGAAGGCAACATTTCACAGCTGTTAATTTGCATTAACCAGCACTAAAATTGCAACTTAGCATTTATGAGAAACTGTGATTGCACCTTAGAATCGAGTATTCATCCTACAAAGACTAATAAGTTATTTTATAATTTATGTGTACACATATACCACCTATGAGACTCAAACTTCAACTAGTCTCTTAAATTTTCGAAGAAGAAAATTAAAAAATTTAAGAGACTAGTTGAAGTTTAAGTCTCATAGGTGGTATATGTGTACACATAAATTATAAAATATCAGATTTTAGCCACTGTAGTTGCCAATTACCGGCATTCAATAATAAGTTATCTTTTGTGTATCATAGTCGAAAATTAATGCTGCATATTGTTTTGTTGTTCCAGTATAGTCCCATAGTACCGTCCGGTGGAGGTTGTGGCTCACTTAACCCATCGTCAGTAAATACCTCTTCCGTCTTGCAATTAGTTGAAGATGGATTTTTGAAGGTAAACAATAAAGTCAGGGAAGGCATCACCATTCTGATGTTAATGTTCAAAACATGTACTTTCCGTGATATTTTTTATTAGAATTTTGCAAGAGGCAATAATTTCTTCTCGTAATTTCATGTCTATAAGGCCATGCAAAAAAAAATTGTTTGGTTTACGTGGCGAGGTTGCAAACTGAAGCACCAGGCAACCAGGCATTTTATTTTATTTTTTATTTTATTTAACTGACCACATTTCTTTGATGTGTACCTAGCTCAAGACTGAAACAACTTGCAGTCAGCCGAAAAAAGTATTCTGCTAATATGTTATTTATGTCATCTAGTATTAAAAGTATTTTAGTTTTTGCCAAATAACTTCTTGGTGGTTTGAGCTAGAAGTTTGAAATTAGCACCATTGAAAAGCTCATTTCGAGCCGGTTAAAATGGTATGCAGGAATGTCAAAAACTGTCAAAATTTGGCAAAAATATGATTTTTAGCGGGTGGACCAAAGTTTGGCCTCCATTGAGATAAAATATTTTTACCCGCGATAATTTAAGTCATCCGCATGCGCCTGTAAACCAAACAATTAACTTTTCATGGCCTAATAACCCACCTCCCAGCTAACCCACATCATTAAAAAATAAGCCGATTGTATAAATAAATTCTAATATAACCCACACCCGTGTATAACCCGCAAGTAAGCTATAACTTTTAACAAAATTTGAACAACCTCACTAGTAAGTAAAACATGGTGTTGACCTTCCAACACAAGTATAATATTGTATCCCAGGAACGAGTAAAGCGATCAACAACGCACTGCTCCAACACAGAAAATAGTTGGCTGCTATTCATTAAAAGTTGAATTTGTTATTCACAGTGTCGCTAAAGTCCCAGAACACCCTCACAACTTTTTAACGGGTTGAAAGAAAATAATGAAACTCTGGCAATGTAAGTTTGCTTAAAGGATCTACCTTTTCGTACAACCGGCATTACGCCTGCCCCCCCTTGGCGGGATCCCAGGGGCACCAACTCAGATATTTTCAATGGAATGGGGGTAAAGGAATACCTTATTTGAAAGGTCTTCATTGGGCGAGTAAAGTGCCACAACGATAGCTTCGATACGATGAGCCCATCCAAAATGGCAGCCGGTCAAACATACATTAGGAATTTCCTCTGCATCCCTATGTCTTACGAAAGACGTCGTAAAGGGACGTAGATGGCAGTAAAATGCTTTGTTCGATTTAGTTGGATCACACCTACAACGTCTTTTGCAGTTTGAAACCCAGTGTGTGCGCTCCACTCCCCTCTCCCCCTCATTCCTGGATTGTACACCCTTCGCTTAGCGCGTGTCTGGATGTTTAGATCGGTGTGGAGATCAGTAGTCGCGATCAAGATGGTGGACCGCTGTAACGTTGTTCTTCGTTTTGACTGTTTGTTTGCCGTAATGTGACCATTTTAGTGTCGTTGTAATGCTTCTGATGATGGTGAACGAATAAACTTTCACCGAAAATTCAAGTGGACATAAAATTGTCTGGTTTGTGATATTGTGTAAATTTTCTGAAATGTTTGCTTCAATAAGTCACAGTACTTGCCGATTGCTGGTTTTTTTCGTTACCCCATTGAACAGCTGATTTCCTATTGCCGTTCGGATTACCTGTAAATTTACTGCATTCTTCCCTGAAGGATGCTTTCTCTCGCTGGAGGTTTTAAAGTTGCGTCGAGCCGGCCAGCTTTGTAACCCGGTCTGCGCCGCCCCGCTATAAAAGCGTCCAGGCAAGGTAAGCCTGTCATCTTTTCCCTCCAACGTAGCCGGAACGTCTACACTTTTGTTTTCTCTCCTGCCTTTGTGTCTCTATTTATTCTTCGCTCAAGACTACATCCTTCACCCAAGTGCCCTCCTTCGGTCAAGCCATCCTCATCATGGCAAGATCCAAGATGGCTGACCCTTCGCCCAGAAGTCCTTTGTCAGTTAATCCTGAGGTTGTTGTCAGTCCTTCGCCCGCCTCCACCACAGCCTTCGCCTCATCCTTCGCCTTCTACATCACCTCTTCCTTTTGGTCAGCTGTCGTCCCACTGTCTCAATTGGAAACACAAGAGAAAGCCAAATCAACGAATATACCTTCGTCGTCCGAAACGTAGCACCATTCCCCGACCAACACTCCATTTGATCGTACATCCCATTCGTCTATGACTCCTTCGCCGACTGCACCTGTTTCCTCAAGTCAAGTTCATGTTTTAATGAATCGTGCTATTCGCGACTCTCAGTTCAAGGCGAAGCCTTCAGCGTTGGCCCCACCTACGTCTTCACCCAGCAGATCTTAAACCCAAGGTTGGGTCACCGATTCGTCAGCTCCTTCCCGGAAGAAACACCTTTTTCCATTTGATCCTTCGGGAAAGAAACATCGCCGTTCCATTTCCACACTGCATTTTTGGATTCCGACCCAATCTTTGTTCGCCCTGTGACTCCTCCGAAGAAATTATATCGAAAGTCTGAACAATCCTTCGATTGTGATTTAGAAATGGATTCGGCATCAGCATTAAATGATTCCCTCAACTGAAATTCCTCTAGCCATTCGTCAAGAAGTGAGGACACAACACCCAGTTCACTCCGCGTCCATTTTGACGACTCCTTCGCGGAAGATGAAAACAATTTGTCACTCCGTCTTTGAGAACTCCTTCGCACTCTGGAAGAAACTGTTCCAGACGCCTTCCTGTACAGGCCTTCGCACTCGAACATTGAACCAGCTATGAATCGAGGCCAGACGACAAGTTATGGATACTGCCAACGCTACAGAATGCACAAGCCTCAACCGATGCTAGGCCAATCAACCACGTTCTTCACCACCCTCCTTCGCAATGGTGGCTACCTACTGGAGAAAGGCGATTCATTTGAACTCAACAAGGATCCATCCCCACCAAGACACGGACATGAAAATTGGTTCTGTTTGACCCCATGGCGATGGCTCTGTGAACCCTCGTAATTTTGGCGCCTATCCAGAATCTGAATTTTTCACCATGAAGGCCAAGATAAATTCGGCACGACACTTAAAATTCTAAAGAAGATTGACATCTCTGCTGCCGTCCTTCACGACATTCATAGATAATTTGTCTGGGCCTTCGCGATTCTTCTTCTCAAGCTGATGTCATTAACACTGCGATCAACGGCCTGTCCTAGAAACTAGCAACAGAATCCAGTCACACTGAAACCACTCGAATAGACAGCATCATCCAGCAATTATTTAAGAAAGTATCATTCGCCACCTACAATTCAATGAATTGGCTGACGAAAGCCCTCTACAACTCAACCTTCCTCCTACCTGAAGCCGCCCTTAACTCACAACAATTTTGAACGACTCTACTCGTCACGAGCTTCGTAACCTTTCCATTCATGAGAGTGACACTTTATTTTGTGGTCTCATCCCCAAGCTTGCACCTCATCTAGGCTCTTCTTGCAAGCCAAAGGTCAACAAACCATCCAGAAAAATTTTCCTTAGCCTTCCCATTCTAAAGGCTTGGGAACCTTCATGTCTCCATGGGAAACAATTTCGACAACTCTATTCGTGACAACGAACGACTCCTCTCGCTCCAGCCACTTTGACGATCCAAGACCTGCACCCAAACTGTACGACAACCGGCCCTTTCGAGGAAAATCCTCAGTTCGCAGCAGAGGCAAAAGCTCCAACAGAAGCTCAACACCAGATCGTGGCAGCTGAACAGAAGCTCAACACCAGATCGTGGCAGCTGATACACATCTCCTGGGTCTCGCAACAGGTGCCGTCACGGACAATGACGCCACACTAACCCATTCTCTTCTGGTAGGAGGCCACCAACGTCATTTTCAACCTACCTGGAAGAAAATCACATCGGGACCATTCATCCAATCCATCATCATTCACGGTTTCAGACCTTCATTCAACACCAAACCCCCTCTGATTTCTCCACCACCTTGGCATGTCGCTTCCAGAGTTGCCCCTCACCTACCATCAGAAGTTCAAGACCTCCTCATAAAAGGCGCCATCAGCATATGTGCAGATCCTCTTCGACCAGGGTTTTACACTTCGATTTTCTTTTGACCCAAGAAATCAGTAGGCGAAAGAGTAATCTTCAACTTAAAACCCGTCAACAAACTCGTAGAAAACCACCACTTCAAAATGGAGACTTTCGACTCAATTCGCCAAAATCTAAAACGAGACAAATGAACCATTTCGTTAGACCTGGACGATGCTTATCTTCATGTCCTCCACAAATCGGTTCAACACCTCTTCCCCTTCATGTGCGACGGAACAGTTTACAAATTCCTATGCCTCCCATTCGGACTAAACGTCGCTCCAAGGATCTTCACATCAGCCGTGAAACCCATTTTGGCTCCTCTACATAAAATCCAAATTCCGGCAAGCGCCTACTTGGACGATTGGCGCTCTACAGCGACTCACCGACACAACTCATTCGGTGACATCAATCTGTGAATCTCTCTTCAATCTTTGGGGCAAGCCTATGATAGACCTATTCGCCACGAGATACAATCCCACACTTCCCCAATTCATCAGCCCAGTCCCCGATGACAGGGCATGGACAGTGGACGCCCTAACATTTCTTAGAGAGAATTACCTTCATGCATACCTCCTTCCACCATTCAAACCCCTACCGGCGCTTCCAAAAGATACAAATGAATCACGGCCTATTCCTCTTAACAGCACTCAACTAGCCAGCAGCCCCCTGGTTCCCTCTTCTACCCAACCTCCTCGTCGACTTCCCGAGCAGTCTGCCAAAAGTTCATGATCTGCTTTCGCAAAGAAAAGGGACCCAATTCCATATAATATCAATTAGCTCTCACCCAAACAGCAACGTCCTACACCTCCACGGGTGGCTACAATCGTCCAACTCCTCAAAGTGGCAGGAATTTTTGAAGATGAAGCCTCCAGAATCGCAAGCAAACCAGTCTGGGACTCAACTAACAAGGTCTACAACAGCCACTGGAGACGTCAGTTTCATTGGTGTAACGGCATGAAAGTTAATCCAGTCAATCCCCTTTACCAGAACTCCTGAATTTCCTCAACGCTCTGTTCAAAGAAGGTCTTAAAGGCTCCACCATATTGGTCTACACATCCGCATTGAACTCACTCTTCAAAGCAGCTTACTGCACACAACTCCTTGACGACTTCAGGATTTCAACCCTCATCAAATCCTTCGAAGTTGAGTACCCTTTCATCGTCCTGGACTCCCTCATGAAGGCACCTTACGAATCAGTACAATATTGTTTCCTAAACCTTCTAACCCACAAGACTGTCTTCCTTGTCACCCTCGCTACCAGTCTACGATGCAGTGAAGGGCAGGCATTATCGGTCGACTCATTCTTCTTTATCTTCTATGAAAATTTCTCAGCTGTTCACTCCGTGCCAAAACTCAAAGACCTTGTGAACCAGCTCAGCCGATTGCTTTCCCAGCCCTCATAGACATCATCAAGCACCCGAACTTCTCCTTTGTTCCATCCGTGCTCTATGGTACTACATAAAGAGAACCGAGAACAATGAATCAAGAAAGGCCGCAATCAACTATTCCTCCCTTTCAGAGTAGACTTCGGCGTAACAAAGTGCATTACCTTATGCCCACCCTGCATCCCCTCTCAAGTCACCTTTTGACAAATCGAGAGACAAAGTGATGACGAGCCTTCCGAGCCAGCATCCTTTATAGGGAAGGCCGCGCATGCGCGGTATGGTCCCTGACGCAGCTATTCAAGTCTCAAGCAGCAAGCAGCATCGTTGAGACAACAATGTACAAAATTGACAGATAATGCACTTTTTTCAGCAAAAGAAACCTTTTTTAGCCGGCGTGGCTGGGGGGGCCGGCAAAATGTTCTTTTTTTTTGTGAACAGGCATAATTTTCGAACAGCTTGTGGTTTGCATTGGTTGAAAAATTGCTTAAAACCCTTAAAAAAAATGTGTGTAGTTACAATTTTTTACATGACTAGTTATTTTTGTTTATTTGTTTAAAAATAGCATTTGGAACAGCTTCATGGCACTTATGAAAGCATGAAGTCTCAGGTTGTTTCCGATGACACCGTTAACAGTATTTCGAGTGACCTATGTTTGAAGATTTCTTCGTAAGTATCTATTAAAAGATGAAAGTGTATTAATGTGCCATGTAACAAAGATAATATGGAAGAAGAAAAGGTGCACAGGACATATGTAAGGGAAATTTCAATATTTTATAAGCAATACCTCATCACACAAGAGTATGTCACACCAACATGAAATAGGTTTGAACGAGAATGGTCAACTAGACCACTCATTGACATAAAATCATGAAACTGAATTTAACACTGTTAAAATGTTCTTGACACGGGGAAACTTGCTTGAGATTTGCTGTAGAGCTTGCACTTGTATTACGAAAAACATTGTTAAGTTCATACTGTACTGCGAAACTAGACGAAAACCAAATTAAAGTCAATCGAAATAAGGCTCATTTCCACATCCAAGACACCCGCAGAGTCTGGCAAATTTTCAGGCCTCCAAAGACTAGGTTAGTCTCTGATCACATCGTCTGCTGTTCATTCTGGTCGAATTAAAAAATGGCGCCTCACGTTGCCTCCGGTATTTGTAGGGCTGCATGCCTTGCTTCCGTTCTCCATGATCCCATAGCCTACTTGGTTGCAGGTTAAGCCCAACATTAATCAGGTGTTCCACATTCGGGTTAGAGGGTCCTTGAATGTTCATAAGAGGAACATCATGGCTTTCATGGTGTTTTATTGCAATAGATTCGAATAGCTCGGCTCACAGAGGTCTCACGGACTTGTGGTTGGGCTTAAAATGTGCGTAAAGCCCCTCAGATGTTTATCTGCCAAGTTGGAAGGCTAAAAGTGTCTTTATTTCTTCTCATGATGTGTTTTCTTGCAATGTAGAAGACAACGGCATCGCAGTGATCACTTTTTCTGATCGCGTTTTATGACCTAAAATTTCAGTAAGGGTGACACCCATACACAACCCCACCACTTCCAGAGGTGGCCCTGTAACTGCTAACTCGCAATAAACTGACTTAAGCTTCATTCGTAATCCTCAATACTCAATTGCTTCCTTGCCACAACCCACATCCCTACAAGGTACAAACTTACGCTTTTGTCAAAATCGTAACTCTTGTTCTATTGCTATGGCAAATTCTCCATCATGGTGCCCTCTTGATCGCCTGTGTTACATATGGGATCTCCATCTCACCAATCGGCGCTTTGTAACGTACGTCACACTGCACAGTTACGTCAGTAATTTATGCAGAATTATGCAACAACCCCTACTTCCATACCAACTCCCGTTCCCTACTCCTCACCTTCCACTCACTACTCTTTTTCTAGCTGCTGGTACGGAAGGTCGTCTCAGTAGCTTCGAGAATAATTTATATCCGTTTCGACAGTTGCGGTGTACGAAATACATTTTGTGTAAATAACGCCTTGATGATGTGTTGTGAACAGCTTTCTTCGACGTGACGTTTTTGGGCATGCAGCGATATTGTCGAGTTGACAACGAACGAGGCCTGGTGTGAGGCTATTACTTGGAGAAAACAAGATGGCGGCTGCCAGATGGTGCGACAGGCATGATGAGTGGTTTGGATTGGGCAAAATGGCTGTTTTGACGGGTGAGTATTATCACAAGCTAGATAATACTAAGGTATTTTTACAACAAAACACATCCACATTGTCTAGCGAATTTTTGATAGTTGACTACTATCTTCTTCAGGCCTTAAAGTTGGTTTGGACTGTATTTACATCTCTGTTGACATCTCCGTTGTCGTCTGCTTGTTTGCTGCTAGGCTACAAACTTGCTGCAGCATTGCATAGCCTCCTGATTAATGCAGGCCCACCAGGGGAGTTGCGTAGCCTCCCAAATCGTGCAGGCTGATCGGCGAACTTACCACGTGTTGTCCCAACTTCCTCCTTAACTGACGAATGTTTTCTGCCGATTCCAGTTAAGCAGGAAGTGGGGAATACACGTGGCATGTTCGCCAGATTGGCCTGCAAGATTTGGGATGCTACGCAACTCCCCTGGTGGGCCTGCACCAATCGGAAAGCTATGCAACACACAAGTATGGAGCCTAGCAACAAACAAGCAGACGACAACGGAGAAGTCAACAGAGATGAAAATAAGGTCTATTAGATGGTAGCGGATGGCTCAGTGGGGCTTTCGTCGCCAATATTCCCGGTGGGGAAGCCAGATGGTTCGTTTCAGATAATTTTGAATCTGAGGAGATTAAACGAATACGTACAGGTAGGCGAGTGTGTGTTGGACACGTCTGCAGTGGTAACAATTTGGAAGTTGGTTGGTTTATGGCAAAAATTTATCTGTCGCAGGCATATTACTCCGTTCAGTGGCGGACGATGCGAGGAGGTATTTGATGTTCTCCTGGCAGGGAGTGGTGTATCGTTCTCGGTTCTGCCTTTTGGTTTGGCTTCAGCCCCATGCATTTTCATGAATTTTGTGTTGGCGGTGCGCCAGTTTCTTCATTTGAAATATGTGTTGGTATTAGCCTACATTGACGATTTCGCCATTTCGAATCGCTCGGAGAACCGCTCGTTTGTGTGTTCAGAGAACGTTGGGCACCCTGGTGCGTTTAGGTTTCTTGCCAAATTACGAGAAGAGTGTGTTGGTACCCACGCAGCAGTTGCTGTTGATTGGCATCATAGTGGATCTACAGTCAGGGCGTCTGGTTTTGCCGCAATGCAAGCAAGTTGGTTTGTTGCGAGTCAATCGCAAGTTGCAGACGTGGGCTGTGGTGAAAGCGGATGCCCTTCGGCAGATGTTGGGCATGGCCAAGAGCATGGTGTGTATGCTGAGGAGTGCACGGTTGCACGTCCAGTTTTTGCAGGGCGATTTATTGGCTTGGTGGCGGACAGGGGTCCTAGAGGGTTGGCTGTCAGACGGTTCTCACGGGGACCTGGTGTGGTGGACCGTGATGTTGGCCACCGAGTTGGTCGGCAGGTCGTGGTTGATGCCAGAGGTTACGGTTGTAATTTACACAGATGCTTTAACGTTGGTTGGGGGGGGCTCGCTGGGGAGCCGGGAGGCCCAAGGATGATGGGTACCGGCGGAGGTCTCATTACACGTTAACGTAAAGGCATTGTTAGCAATTCTACGGGGGGTTCAGTCCTTACAGATGTTTGTGGCGGGACAGGCAGTGAGGGTTTGTTGGACAGTACGGTGGCAGGCAGTGAACAGGTGGGGGGGGGTACTCTTTCCCCCGCATTGACGGTGGTGGTCCGGGAATTTAGTTTTTTCCTCGGAAAACTTAATTTCTCCTGCGGGTAAGTACCTTACCCTGGTAGAAATTCCAATTTTCGATGAACTTTTCAAAGACGATGGTAAAATCAGCAACGTTCATCTTCTTCCGGCTTCTTTCTAGATGCTGTGGAAACTTTGTTTAAGTGTTGTTGATAAGCATGTACTCGTTTGGAATTCAAACAATCGTGCTCTGGAATGAATTGTTGGTGGGCTAAAGATTTTGACTTTGTTGGACAAAGGCTTACTTATTCTGGCGATGCGGACTTGCGGAACCGAATTTGACCGTTGTTGAGTTGCTTATCGCTTGGTAACCACTTTTAGTGTGTTATCCTTGGTAAGTGAAGAGCTACTGCTGGTTAACTTACTGAATGAGGACTTTTTCTGCGACTGGGTTATGATAGGCATAAGACTGTTCTGAAAGAGGCTGGGGTGTGTAATGGTTACATCATAGGAAATATTCAATGTTTTTTCACTATTCATTTGCCGAAGTGAATTTTTTCAAAATTGGCGAGAACTATCTCGAGTGTTTAACTAACTTGTGCTTGCTTGCTTACTGAAAGCTATCGTCTGGGACAGGGATTTGTCGCGTTCAGTCAGACACACAGTTACGCGACTTTTCAGGAAAGCACCATAAGCTTGGCATAAGTCCCATTAGCATTGACCCTTTGATCGAACATTGGAATGTTGTGGCAACTAAACAACTCTCCCTGGGAGGTGGGGGGGGGGGGTTAATTCCCGTTAATGATTACATCTCTGAAATATTCATATGTCAATGCACAAAGTTTGGGTCAGGGTTGCGCCGAGTAACGCCAAATCGTGCTGAATAAGACGTTGCTCTCTGTCTACAGGGTTCTGTCGTTGTAGATGAGTAAATTTAAGGATTAATTAAATATCGGAAACACGATTTATTTTCCGACAAAGAGCAAACACAGACAGAGGATTAGTAAGTAAACAACTAAATGCTCCTGAATGCTGACTTTTCCTCTGTCAGTACGACACGGTTGACACGGGGGCAGTCCCATTAACAATAACATCATTTACTCATATGATATTTATTCATATGTCAGGTGCACGGAGTCTGGGTCAGGGTCACGCCGGCCTGTACCAGGTCACTAAATAAGGCATTGTCCACTTGTTCAACGCTCTGTCATTGTGGACCATTAAAATTAAAAGATAACTATGACACAGTTTAATAGTGCAAACACGTTTTACTTTCCCTAGCCCAAAAACTGGGAGACGATAGGCCCGGGTCCTGCTAGTTGTATGTACGTTAACCTAGTAAAATTTTTTTTTCAAATACCCTTTTGCAAACATTATACAGAGGCTTCATTGTATTGGCATCGGTAAAATGGATATCGAGCAGTATCAGATCGATAGAAAGTAGCATTAATAAATAGATGTTTGTAGCCAGAAAGTGATTCAAGGTCAGCAGTATCTTAGTTGGCATTTGTTTGTGCTGTAAATAATGCCTTTGACCAACAGAAACTGGCAACACAAATCAACCGTATCAGCAGCGCTTTTGGTGGCTGTACTATACAACCTAGACCTAGATGCAGACACTTTTTTTTCTCTTACGGTCTGGCCGGTACTTAGTACAACCATAACTCAGCATCTCAGCGAAGCTTTAAGCCCAATTGTTTTTCCGAACCAACGCTGTGACGTGACAGAGTGAAGTCACCGCGCTCAATGCGTACTTTAGGAACACATTTTTATATCGAGGGGTTGCTTTGAGTTTAGGAATGCTCAGTTACTCACCAGTAATTTTCACCATTACAGACCTTCTAGGAGATAGTGACATCTCATGTATAAATATAAAAATGTGATATCACATTTGTGACACTCCCCCCCCCCTCACTCCGTGTCACATCTTGTTACACTGAATTGACCGCCTCGAGCCTGATGCACTTACGAATGGTCACCCGTGCAAGTTTCCCCTTTCAAGAACATTTCATCAATGTTGAATTGAGTTTCATGATTTTAAGCCACCGAGTGGTCTAGTTGACCTTGTACAGCCTATTTCCTGTCGGTGTGACCTATTCTTGTCTGATTAAGGTATTGCTTGTCCATAAAATACATAAATATCACATTGTTCCTTATGCATGTCCTGTGTGCTTTTGTTTTTTCTTGTCATCTATTTATTAAAAGAAATAATTATTTATAATCTTGTAGTAGCAGTGCTGATTCTGGTTTCTGGATGCAAGTAATTTACTCCTACCAGAGCTTCCAGACCAGTGGGGTAAAGCACTTTCAAGTCTTTTAATGATTGATAGTGCATTTAATGGGCCTACTTGAAAGACAATCATGTTACAAAATCGCTTGGTGATGGGTTAAGCATTTCTTGCACAACAGATTTTTTTGTGACGCTTAAAATGTACGAAAGTTCACGTGCATGTGTAATGTGTGAGCTAAATAACCTGCTGTCAACGATGGAGACCAAACTTCTATGCCGGTGTGGGCAAAGACCGAGATGTAAATATTAACAGATGGGAAAATTAACACGAATACCGGTATAAACAGGACTGTCGTAGTACTTCCGTTGCTGCCAATGTTTTATGAGAGGTTTTCCTGCAGAGAAAGTTGCGAACTAGGATACTGGCAAGAGTCCTGTTGGCTGGACTCAGGCTGTTACACGCTTTCTTCACAAAGGGGGAAGTGGCTCTGTGGTGAGGTTTTCCAGGACAGCTTTTATCTTTATTAAAGTTATAAAATAGTTAAAAACCATTGTAAAAATCTGTGATACACCTTTCGCCTTCATCTGAAGTTGTGCGAAAAAATAAATTAAAAGTTACATTATAGCGTTGATTTTTTTTACCATGTTTTAACACTTAAACGCCTACTAGTACGTCCTCCTTTGAACTTTTGCACAGTTGCCTATGGACGTACCAGTACGTCCTGTGTGTTTGTGGGTGCATGCTAAAGTCAACGTACCAGTACGTCCATCGCTCATCACGCAGTGTTGTTAGGTAACGTTTTTAGTGCACATATCAGTGGTTAGAAGGCAGCACTGACTAGTCTAATGGTGTTTGTTGGAAGTTGTGTAGGTGCCTTGCTTAGCTGATTACAAAATGGCGGCCAACAATGTTGAACTTTTGCTTTTTTGTAAGTTTTTCAACATTGTTTCGCTGCTTACTGTGCAAGTACTAATTTATGTAAAAAATTTCTGAATGCATCACCATTTAAAGCATGCTTTTCTGAGATAAGTGACTATATTTTAAATTTTTTAGCTTCACTGCACAGTTTGAAATTATATTTTTGGTAAATGCTAAAATCGGTCAGGCTGTAATGCTCGTTTAAAATAAAAAGGTTAGGCGTGAAAGTGTTAAACTCGCGCTAGTCTGTCGAACCACTGATCTGTACATCGCGTGGATTCTGAATTTTCCACTCCCTATCCAGATTGGCGCAAAGCTCTGGCCCAACAAGCTGGTTAATGTTGGTTTAGCGTGCGTGAGCTTAACTCAATTCATCAGTGGCATGTGGTTTGCTTCGAATCTGTTGGTAGCAAGTGATTCTAAAGCTCTCAAGTGTCTGTCTACCAGTACGTTTGATTTAATTAAGTAACGCTTCTGTTTCTTTCCATGCTATTTCGTGTTTTACTTTGCTCATACGCACTGCAATCCCGTTTTTATGGTTTGTTATTAACTACATTTGCGTGCTCGTTCAGTCTCGTTCAGTTCTGTAGACTTCTGATGGCAACACTGAATGAGCACGCAAATGCAGCTAACAACAACGACCACAAAAACGGGATTACTGTGCATAAGAGCAAATTAAAACACGAAATAGCACGGAACGAAACAGAAGTGTTACTTAAATCAAACGTGCTGGAAGACAGACCCGTGAGAGCTTTAGGATCACTCACTATCAACAAATTCGAAGCAAATGCCACGCTACTGATAAATCTAGTAAACCCAATCTAAACCAACATTAACCAGCTCATGTGGGTCATATATGTTGTTACTTGCACATTAAAGTGATGAAGCACAGTCTCGAGGAACTCTCATTTATTGCGTGCTTACTGCCCGAAGTCTTGGTACAGAGAGAACGATCATACACTTCCGCTACAGAGCATGCGCACTATCACTGTGTGTATATTTAGCTACACTCGAATACATTACATCTCTTTTTTCTTTTTAAATACTGTTCAATTTTATAAAATCCAATTAATAAAAACCATTTTTTTTTGGTGCTAAAATACATCAATTAAATTTCACTGTTTGGTTACAAACTTACAACTAAATTATCTGGTTACATGTTAGAATGGTTTACTGCAATACATAAGACTGTAAGTAGCTTGGTTGGCGCACATTGCGTCTAGGCCTACCTGTAGTAATGTTACTTGCAGCAGTTGTGTTGTCTGCAGCAGTGTTACGTACAGGCTCACAGATTTCATCGTCTGTGCTCGACAGATCATACTCTGTGTTCAGTTTTGGTTTCTGTTTTGCCGTGTAGGCTACACTTACATTTTTTACACGAGTTACATTTCGTTTGATAATCACACCATCATTCCTCTCCATCACCACGCAATTACCTTTTTTTAGCCACAACTTTAAGAGGATTGGTATGGAATGTGGCCATAAGCTTATGCGCTTTAATTTGCTTAACCACAACAAAGTCACCTATGGTTATGTCGTTTTCGGTAGCATGCCTACTGAAATCTGCTTCAAGTTTAAACTTATTTTGGGCAGAGTGCATGCTAATCTTTGCGGCTGTTACATCTTGGGATGGTGTTTCCACGGAAGTGGATGGCAGTTTACTTTTCATTTCTCTGCCATTTAACAATTTTGATGGTGTTAACACCTGTTGTACAATGGGGAGTGCCCCTATACATTCGTAAGAAAACCCGTAATGCCTCTCGCAAAGTTGTCTTTGAGATATATGCGGCTCTAAAAGCTTTAAGGAAGACACTGTTCATTTTTTCTACCTGACCATTTGCCTGAGGCCAGTACGGAGTTACTCGTCGATGTACGATACCCCTATCCTTAAGAAATTGTTTAAATTCACCTGATACAAATTGCGGGCCATTGTCTTACGTTAAAGTCTCTGGGTAACCTTGACAAGTAAAAACTTCACCCAGCCATTCTTGAATAACAACTGACGTAATTGATTGAGTTAAAAAGGCTTCTGGCCATTTCGAAAAATAATCTACCAGAACAACTAAATATTCAACTGTAGTGAAGGGACCACAAATATCAATTGCTAAAGACTACCATGGCTTGTCGATCCAATTTGTAGGCCTGATCGGCTCTGGTTTTTCAGGTTCACAATGACAAATACACTTGGTACGAACACTTAACAAATTTTCAACATAGCATTGATACCCGGCCACCACACTTTACACCTTAAGACATCTTTTGTACGGACAATACCTTGGTGCGACTCATGTGCAATGTTTAAAGCTTGCTGTCTTTTCGATGTTGGAACTACAATTTGTGGCCGTTTTTGACATCTCAATATACCAAATCGATCGTTTCGACGAGAGCTTTCCAGTGGTGCAGATTAAAAGTCAATAACTGAAACCATTTTCAAGTTATAACCTTAAAACTGGAAAACCATGACCAACACAGTCAACTAAGCACCATCTTTATTCCTATTGTCTTAACAAATTAAAGGGAAACTTGCAAACAAAATATTCCCATCAAATACTCGAACTCGGCTCGATACTCGATTCTTCTGTTGCAAACTCGGCTCGGCTCGACTCGAATTAAAATTTTTCTACTCGCACATCCCTAGTGATAACCCTGGTTGAAATCTAGCTCTGAAATTACAGTAGCATCTTCAAGTTTCTGCAGAATTTCATCTATTAATGGAATTGGAAATTTCTGATCAATAACTGCCTCATTAGGTACACGCTCATCTAAGCAAAGTCTTACACTATCATCCTTTTTCGGCACAGCAATAGCTGGTACTTGCCATGGGGTTGGACCATTTACTTCTTCAATTATGTCTGAAGCTTTTAACCTTTCAACTTCTTGATCAATTTTACTTCTTATATGATAAGGTGAACGTCTTATGGGTTGAACTACTGGCTTAAAATTTGTGTCTACACTAATTTTAGCTTTAAAATCTTTCAGTTTGCCCAAGCCATGGAATAAACATTCGTATTCGTTTAAAATTCCAGACAGATTTTCTGACACACCATAAACAAACTCGGCTTGTTTTGAAATATTACTAGGCCTAACGCTTCAGACACTTTCCTACCTAGCAGGCAAGGATAATTGCCATCTACAATGACAAAAGTAACAGGCATCGTTGTGCCATTTTCATACACTCGTGTTGACCACTGTCCTTCTAATTTTAAAGGAGTGTTCGTTGCATACGTAAACACTTTAGCGTTCGTCGGTTTATCAACACATCATCTGGCTTCTTGAGGTTCTGCCACATAGTTTTGCTCAAAACTTCTAATGAAGCACCCGTATCGACTATGATCTTTACTTTTTCGCCATTTATTTTCACTGTTGCATGTTGACACTTTTCTTCATTTACTGCGAACGTGTAATCATCATTGCTGTAATCGCTGTTTTGCTGCATCATCATGTGCACTCGGTGGTTGCCTTTCGTTTTTGGGTGTGGTGTGCGATCGGCTTCAGCTTGATCACCTTTTAGTTTTATCCTGCACATGTCAAAATGTCCCACTTTTTGGCAACGCCGACAGATCTTGTCTCTAGTAATTTCACAATTTTTTGCAAAATGTCCGTCTTTACCGCATCTCCAACAAACATTCTTTAAATCTGGAGTGCTGTTATTTGTGTTGTGTCGTTTCGCCTTTTCGTATCGCCTTCCACTTCCAGCTCCGAATCGTCTACCTTTGACATAGGTAACCTGCTCGTGTTCGCGCCTAGATTGCTCACGCTCACCATTGTTCTCCTCCATCTTGGCAGCTTGGTAGTTGTTGACTTCTGCCGCCCTAGCTTTAGTTATTAAATCACCTAGCGTTAAAGATTTTTTTGCAAGGAGCTTGTGTCGTAGTTTATCGTTTTTACACCCGTCGATAAATTGGTCTCGGATATTTGCGTTTGTTTCAGCCCCATATTCGCAATAACGCACCATTTTCCGTAGCCTTGTTATGAGGTCGTCCACTGCCTCGCCTTCTCGTTGTTTGACTTGGTGAGACACGTGGCGTTCAAATGAGACATTTCTGCTTGACTTGAATTGTTCATTTAACTTATCCATCGCTGATTCGTAAGTTGGCTCTACATCTGCTCCTGCCGCATCTTGGAATGTAAAATTTTCATAGATATCTTGGATTTCAGGCCCGGCCGTGTGAAGGAGGAATCCCAATTTTTCCGCCGGTTCCACTATTTGCATGGCAGCCATGTAATAGCCAAACGATCGTGTCCATTTCGCCCATCTCTCACCTTGATTTTCTCCTTCGACCTTGAAATGTTCGATCAGTGGTATATCTGGTGGGGCCATCTTCTTTACCGTACTCGTCGCCAAATGTCATATATGTTGTTACTTGGACATTAAAATGATGAGGCACAGTCTCAAGGAACTCTCATTTATTGCGTGCTTACTGCCTGAAGTCTTGGTACAGTGAGAACGATCATACACTTCCGCTACAGAGCATGCGCACTATCACTGTGCGTATATTTAGCTACACTCGAATACATTACAATGTGGCCAGAGCTTGGCACCAATATGGATACGCAGTGGAAAATCCAGATTCCCCGTTATGTACAGATTAGTGGTTCAACAGACTAGCGCGAGTTTAAACATGGTAAAAAAATTGACGCTATAATGCGATATGCGACTTTTATTTTCTCGCAAAACTTCTAATGAAGACGCAAGGTGTAGCACCGAAAATTCAAGATAGGACCATTCTGTGTTCTTCGAAGGTGGCAAAGTGTTTTTGTTGAGATCTGTGAAAAAAAACATTTTAAATTAAACGTAGGTAATCACGAAAATTACAAAAAAAAAATGGGGACGAAGTCCTCGGATGTGTGGTGTTTTAATTATTTGGGAGTGGCTTTTCAGGTTTTGGCTTGTATTTTCTGGGCACGAAAAGATTACACCACGCCTCAAACTCCTCTTGCTCCACCTACTGCTCTACAATGTTGACCCATAGTATCAGCCCTGAAAGAGCTTAGAATGATGATCAGCGGACACACTACCAAGATACATGTCAAAGACAAAGGCATTTTTGGTAGAGGACAGGAAGGCCGCTGGCTAACAATAAGATACTCCAAAAAGTGATCGAAGTGATCAAAAACAGATGGTCCAAGTCCAAAAATAAACTTGAACCACAGGTAAACGCGTTATGGAAATTCTAAGCTACATGTCTGGACGGTCTCCTGTGCCGAGGACAGCGTTGGTGATTCCGTCAACACAACGAGATTCACAAGATACTCAGGGGTGTTGTTGCAAGCAAAGCGATCACCGGTGAAGCCGAATTCTGGCCGGGAATGCCAACTGATGTTCAGCGTATGATCCAGGAGTGTCAAATTTGCCAAAAAAACCAAAGAAACAACCAGTACGAGCCAATCATACCCCGGGAAGCTGCAGCATACCCTTGCTATTGACTTCTGCAAAGTGGGTGACACTGAATACATCTTGATAATTAATTAATTTTCGAGTTTTGTCTAAGCGTTAGGCTGACCTGTAATACGGTACTGCAACCGTTAAATGTTTTACAGCTAGTCTGTGCAAGATAAGGACCCCACAAGCTCTAGCTTTAGATGGATGCCCACCGTTTGAGTCTCACAAATGTTCCTCATTTATGGAAGAATGGGGCATATACTGGAGGCCTAGCAGCCCGCGATACCCAAAATTGTATGGCCTCGTCGAACGGGCAATATGAACATTTAAAGATCAACTTGTCAAGGAGGATCAAAATCCAGTCACTCTCTCTCTCATCAGTTCTCATGAAAAGTCATGTGATGCCACGCCTTTGCACAACAGTTAAACTCGATCCCTTACAACTGTTTCTACGCAGACATATTAGCACAAAAGTTTCGCGTCTTAAAACGTTGATTGGAAAGGGAGGAGAAGACAGTGAGAACGCAGTTCGACCAAAAACCTTAAAAAGCGCACAGTACGCAAACACTCGGCCCAATTGTACTCTCACCCCATTAAAGCGTAACCAAGAATGTGGTACAGAGACCCCCGAACACTAAACATTGGTCAAAGGAATCATCGAAAGGGTGGGGCCAGCTCCAAGGTCCTATTTGGTCAAGGGCTCGAATGGGGCCAAGCTGGTCAGATATAGGTTTCACCTAAAACACAGGTTCAAACTAAGAACGCACCAAGCAGAAGGACAGCACCACTGGAATGCCGAAAATATTACCGGCACTCCAAGGGAAGAAACGATGTCCACCTGTCATGAGAGGGCTCCTAGCAAGCGTGTAAAGAAATGCCTTCGTAGTCTGACAAGTCTTTGTGCCCAACCCACAAACAATTTTCGTGTATTTTTGTGTCATGCATCTTGAAACTTGGTTACACTTAAACCGTCGTTGTTTCTTCAGGTTCTTAGTTCTTAAGGGGGGGGGGTTTGCATGCATTATCTCCCTTTATCTAGAGCAGCCACCTCATGTTTTACGTACTTGGCAACCTATTTTATATCCGAGAACACTGTAGGAAGTGTAATATAAGCTAGAGTGAAATCCAACATGTTTAGGTAAAGTATCTTTGGTTTATTCAATAATTCTGTTCACTACCACAAACATACCAGACAATACAAAGGCTACTCTGTCTGTGTTGCCGTCTTCATTCCCTGCAGAAGTGGAAAACTGCTGAATTCGCATGCTACGGAGAGTGTTTGGTACGTGTTTAGGACACTGTGATTTAGGATTTGTCACTTTTTCAACAAATTCTAGAGACCGATATCCATGGCTTGAAATAGCAGTATCCAGGCTCGGACTGGCCATACTGCCATTGTGCCATTGGCACAGGCACCCTTTAGTTACCACACTTTTGGCACCCCATGGGCAGCCTTCTGTTTTACCCATCCGCGAAAGAAAAATCAAATCTTTTCCGAATGAAAAAAAAAAGACCCAATTCTGACAAAGAAGTTCATGAAAAAGCACATGCTTTAAATATACGATAATAACACGTGTTGACTGTCTTCAAAGCCAGTAGAATATTAAAATTAAGCAAAGGCTCCTGGGCTCTTCCCTGGACAATGCTTGGGGAGCTTAGAGCGCTCTCCAGACTCGTCAGACTTGAATTCCTGGTAAAATGCGTGGTGCCCCTCCCCCTTCATTTCTCTAAATGGCACAGGTGCCTTTGCTATCCAGTCCGACTCTGGCAGTATCAAATCACAATTTGCACCACAAGTGTTCTCTTTAGCAACGCAAAATTAACCCTAGTATCGGCATACTCAAGCTTGTGTTTGCTGAAACGGAATAATTCTACCCATCTAAGAAAAACCGTGCATCCCTATGAATTATTGGAAATCATTGGTTCTGCCTTCACCCTATCGGAATTTAGTTGGCGGGTCTTTCAATTAAGATGCAATGACCAAAATTGCGTTATATGTTTAGGAGCAATGATCCTGCCGTGGTGTCCTTGGGCATAGCAAGCTGAAAGTGCAACCAAAATTGCTGCCAGTATGTATGGATTTTTTTTCATGGCAATGTTTAAAAAAAAATTCATTTTTACTAAATAAATTATTGATATGCTAATATGTACTTTGTATCGCTTTTCTGCTGTTCAGGTTTTCTCGGAAAATTAGAACATTGTGTGTCAGAATGCAATGCCGCTTTTTCAGGATTACAAACTGTCCGTCACGTTTGAGTTGTGAGCCCAGATGCCAAGTGACTGTAAACAGTCACAGTATAGAGCTACAGCACTTCAAACCGCTTTGTTGGCTAACCTATCAGTAAAAAAGTGCACAACGGTGGGAGTGATCTTTCATGTTAAAATTATGTGGTCCGATTTGTCACCCAGAGATTAAAAGGACGGAGCAAAAGCGACTGCACAGTTACGTCCAACAACCTAACCTAACCAACCATAATCCACCATCATCCAAACACAAAATAAACTAAGAAAATGAAAAAAAAATGTTTTTAAATGTTAGCCGCTGCTGTGCTGCTTCCTCAGCAGGTAGCATCGGTGCAGATAATGGCAATGTTAATTTGTTGGATTCAGGAAATATGTCGGTGACACAACTGTACACCCCCAGTGCATACTGACTGCTGTATTTTGGTGAAATACGATGTAGGCTGGCATTTTCAGCAAACTAAAGATCATCACCGTGATCTCCCAACGTCATTGACTAAGGAAGAAGTGCAGTAGCAGAAGCTGTGAGCTGTCACCTAGCATCATGTTTCTTACTTCCTGCAAATACTTACCTTCAGTAATTATGCTAAACCACCTTTTTACGCTATTTACTGCTCGCTTATGAACTAAAAACACCATTTTTTACGTTCACCCTAAGCTTTTCTCCACTGCCGCCAGGCGGCGCTGCACGTCCTTACCGACGTCAGCGCCCCCACCAGTCCAACCGCATCACTTTTCGAGCACTCCCATCGTGGATGGTTGTGCGAGTTTTTACTGTGTGCTTCGCGAATTAACCAACGCGTATTATGGACTACAACAACGGACTTCGATGTCAAGAAGTGGATCCGACGAGCGGCTTAGTGGAAAGCAGCACGGTGGGAACAGGATCGAAGCACGGCAACGGTCGGTAGACGGTAGGCTTAACGGATACGGCCATGCCGGCGGTGTGTTTGGTCGGCCGGTCGTTGTCGAGGGCAAGATGGCGGCCGAGAATGAAGCCTTTGTGATTCGTGGTTACGGAGGCGTCGTTGCCTCCCGTTCTTCCCCGGGATGTTGTTCGTGTTGAAATATCATTTTTTTTCATGCAGATGGTGATTTGTAGAGTGAGCCAGTGGAGTTGTCACCGTCCCGCAAGGCAGGTCCGTGCCGATCCGATGGCGGGCGTTAGGTGAGTGGCCGACAGTGGCGGTAAGTTGAAAACCAGTAGTGTTGAGAGGATGAATAGGACGACCGCTCCCGGTGGGGAAAATAGCGGTGCGGTTCCTACACTGAGTGGTAAAAAGCCGGCCACGGGCGCTGTCCGTGGTCCGACTATCCCAGCAAAAAAAAAAAAAAAAAAAAAAAAAGTTGCAAGTGCCGCGTTTGGACATAATTGCAACGCTGGTTGAGCCGAGGGGTGCAAATTGAAGCCGGTTTTTAACCGGACCCACGCTGTCGCCACTGGCAACACGTGTGTAGCACCATCGGCGACACTCAGTAGCTACTAGACGCTGATGCAGCGGGACAAATTGTCGCCGTCCTGTAGCCAGTTGTCACCAGGAAAAGTAGCTGTATGACGCTGACGCAGCGGGACACATCGTCGCCGTTCTGTGGCCAGTTGTCACCAGGGGAAGTAGCTGTTATGACGCTGACGCAGCGGGACACATTGTCGCCGTTCTGTAGCCAGTTGTCGCCAGGGAAAATAGCTGTATGACGCTGACGCAGCGGGACACATCGTCGCCGTTCTGTAGCCAGTTGTCACCAGGGTAAGTAGCTATTATGACGCTGACGCAGCGGGACACATTGTCGCCGTTCTGTTGCCAGTTGTCACGTTAAGGGTGTCACATGTCGCCGGTGAGCATTGTGTCGCCAATGGTATGGTAAGTGTCTCCATGGGCGTTTGCCCATAGGCCTATGTGTTTATGATATGTTAGGGTATGTTTACATTAATCGTTATTGCCTCTACATTTCTTTGGTCCTGGAATGGCAGCTGCGTTGGCTCCTGCGGTGTGCATCAAGACATGGTCTCACTGGAGTTTGGCAACTTGGACGGTTAGTACTATGGGTTTGAAGTAGGGTTCCCCCCACCTCCTTTTGCCTTCGACTGTCTTCTCTTCCTTGGGTCCTTAGGCTGAGTGGGGGGGTGAATTTGATGCCCTTTGGGGTCTGGCCGCTATATGCGGTCGCACGGGGCCACTATGCCCAATTTTTTCTTGCGAATCGCAAACAAGTTTTATTGTGTATGCATTGTTGCCTCTTAAGGTCAAACCAAAACATGTGAATGGAGCTGTAGTTTGTTCATCTGGTTCGAGTACGAGTTCCCTTGGCTTAAGTAGGAATCAGAAGGGGGACTTTAAAGTACGTGTTGATGTTGTATCCAATTAAGTCGGTTTCTGTGTAAACCTGACACTCGAGGCTCGGTCATCAGCGTAAATTGGGCCCGATACTTTTCCATAACTCCAAGGTGGTACATGGATACTAGTGAGTGAAGCCTAACTCTCCTCAGTGTGAGGTCTGCAAGGTAACCAAATCGACTAGGACCAGTTTTAAGGGTATTGGTGCTTTGCAGAGTAAGAAGCCCCTCGAGCTCCTTCACATGGATGTTTGGGGCCCAAGTCGCACGGTATCCTTGGGTACTTGTAGATATGTGCTTACTTTACTTGATTATTCTCGTTATGCAGGGGTGTTTCCCATCGCTAAGGGAAGCGATGTGTTTCAAACGTTTGTTGACTTTCGTGCCAGGAGGGAAAGACAATTTAGCTTCAACTTTGTAAATGTTCGCACGGACTGAGGTATGGAATTTTGTGATTATATATGTAGGTTGGGTATCAGATATCAGCGAACCAATGCCTACTCACCAGCTATGGCTGGAATCGCTAGGCGATTTAACCGCACGTTGTTAGAAGGGGTACGTGCAATACTTCACGAGACGTCTCTGCCACGCAATCTTGGGTAGAATTTGTATGTACGTTCACCTACCTGAAGCATAGGTGCCCTCACTCATACTTAGGCTTTAGGGTCCCTTGTACGTTTTTGTTTGTTCGAGGTGTATCAGTCAGACATTACGAAGACCTGGTGCAATGTGTTATGTACACTTCCATAAGCCGGGAAGGGATACCCTTGACGTTAAAGCTGGGAGGGGGTATTCATTGGCTATGCGGTAGACAGTAGGATATAGAGTGGAATCCCCATACTTACTTGGTCATTGAAACTAAACATGTAACGGTTGGTGAGGTTTAGTTATGGGGAAGGGAGGTGGTCCTTGCAGTATAGGCCTCAGAGTGTGCCCAAACCCAGTCTAAGTGCAACTACATTTAACTGTGGGATGGGACTTAGTTCGGGTACAGTGTCAGAATCGGATGGTAATTCTAGGGTAGATGCAGAAGTTATGACTGAGGGCCCACTAACCATTGAAGAAGTTCCTCCTCGACCATTCATTCGTAGTAATAGTGTAGGCTCCTCCCCCAATTTGGCTCCTTTAGATTTTCAGTATTGGTGTAGGGACGTAGTAATCCGTCAGACGGGGCAAAGGGTAGGTAGGTTGGATGTGTACTATCACACCCCAGATGGAATTATGTTCTGCAGTGTTAATGATGTCAAATAATATTGTGTAGAACGGGGATGTCAGTTTGAACCACTGTTCGGTTTTAGGGGTAGACGAACACCTGTTTTCGGAACTGTATCCACTAGTGGGCAGGATAGTCCTGTTGATTTCTGTGATGCTGCGGCATACGTGTGTATTGTTGGGCCAATTATCTATGCAGAAGCCATTGCCTGTCCTCACAAGTGGGGACGGTCCATGGGAGACGACGTTACGTCCTTTAAGACAAGAGGGGTACATAGAGGTTAATGTAACTATTGGTATGGAAGTGGGGATGTAGATGGATATACAAGGTAGAAGAATACCGACGGAAGCGTTAGACGTTTCCGCTCCCGACTAGTAGCTCGGGGGTTTTGTCAAGCAAGCAGTGTGGATTTTGATGGAGTATTCAGCCCAGTGTGAATTTTGTTTTAGGTTAGATTCTTTTATGTATTATGGTATCCATTCTGAAGTAAACAAATGTTGATTTGGATATCCAGTGTGTGGTACGTTGGATTGCAAAACCTTCGTGAAAATCCCCATAGGATTCAAACCTGGGGTTCACCATGGTACTGTGTGGCTATTGCAAACAGCCGTATATGGTCTTCACCAAAGTGGGTGACTGTGATGGGAAGAACTTGAAAAGCCATTAGTGATGATGGGATTTTCTCAGTTCTTGGGACTTAATCTGTGTTTTTCATTTTGGTTTAGATGCAGTTTTATGTGGATGTTTGCTTTTGTTAGCCAGAATCGAAACTCTTAGAGCGGATGTAGTAACGTTGCTTGAATCAGAATTCGAACTCACATTTTTCGAAGTAAAAAAAAAAAAAAAAAAAAAAAACCTATTGGGTGTTGCCTTCCTAAGAATTGATGGCATGACAGTAATTCATCAAATCTTACTTTGCACAACTCACGGAGAGGTATGACGTCGATGAAACGTGTACGGTGCATGTGCCAGTTCACGTCTGCAGGTACTGGTGTTCAAACGAGGCGTGACGAAGATGAGACAATTGTACATTTCCCATACAGGTCACTAGTAGGAAGTTGTTGTATGGAGCTTCTAGAACAAGGCCTGATATTCTTTTGGGTGTTATAATATTGTCCCAATATACCTATGCCTTTACGTCCATTCATATTCGCTTATTGTTGACCATACTGCGATACTTATGTACTGTCAGTACGATACATTATGCTATTGTTCTTTCAAGTGTCACGTGCTCTGATTCGTACGCATGTGTAGCTGCATCTTGGGCAGCCGATAGAGTCGACCGGCGTAGTTTCGGTGGGCACATTGTATTTTTGGGTAGCGTGCCTGTTTTTTGGGGCTGTGACAGCAGGGTATGGTGTGCCTCAGTACAATGGAGGCGGAATTCATTGCACTGTTTCCGGCTGTAGGAGTGTTGGCCTGGCTACACAGTGCATGTCACATTCGGTATTGGCACCGTTGGCTACAACACCTTCATTGTACTGTGGCTCCCATTCTGCCATCCACTTTACTAGGTATGAGGTGAGAATCTTGAGGTCAAAGCACATTGCCATTAAATGTATGTTTTTGGGGGATTGGCTACGAAAGCTATATTTCTGGTTATATAACGTGCCGTCTGCACTAAATGGTGCAGACTTGTTGTCGGAATGGCTGAATCCAGGGCGGTTGAATAGGCTATGTTCAGCGGCGTTCTATACTTGTGACTCATAAGTAATGTTTTACCTTCTGTAGCATTGTGTTTGCATGAGACGGATGGGAGAGTGTGTTCGTTGTCATAGCCTAACTATGAATGGTTCTTCCCAGCAGAGGTTTTACAGTGTTCATGTCGTTGTTTGATATGTCAAGGTAGTGTTAAAGGCCTGAAACTGAAATGTACTTTCCCCAATTCCGGAAAGAGTGTTTGGAAGCCTGGTCGGTGGTTATGCATTGTGCATGCCTGGAGAATTGTATCTGGCTGATCAAGCACTTTAGCCTAGTGAGAAAATACCTTCCGGTTTCGGACGGAGCGACCGCTCACTCGCGTTCTGGGGTTGACGTGGGCAGCAAGGGATGCAAACTGCAGTCTTGTTGTTTACGTCATGTTTGTTTTAGGCCATGTGGTCAAGTGTTGTACCTTTCGAAATGTCGCTATTACATGTACAGTTGTGCTTCAGTATTTCTTCTGGACCTGCTTTGAAACGATACGGTAATTGTAGGTTTAGGATTTCGCTGGAGTAGCGCGGACATTTCTTACACTCTTGGTGCGGGACGCCGCTGGACGTAGCAGTAGCAGCGTGCTCCCTGCGCCGCCCGCCCCTGTTTGTGCGTACTTCCTTGAGGGTCCCGAGTGGCCTGGGGCGGGCGGATCTGTGGTGCAAGGAAGCCCGAGTCGGTGTGCCTTGTTTCAGTGTGTTATTCTGGCTGTGCTCCATTACGGCAATTCTAATGGAGCGAGCCGGTTTTCTGGGCTTGTGTGCCGTGTGCCTGAGCCAGTTTCTCAAAGATGAGGTGGAGGTACTGCCAGGCGTGGGCTAACTCACCCGGCTGTTGGTTGGGGACCATGGGCCTCTCTACGAGGGCTTGGCATCGCTGGATACCTGGTCCTGGTGGGTTGGTCGCCTTTTGGTTCTTTATTAGTGTTTTGGTGGCAGTGTGTGTGTGGGTTAGTAAGCTTGTTCTCCGGGGTTCCTGGTTGGGGTGGTGATTCCCGCCTCCTGTCTGACAAATTCAGCATAATTACTGAAGGTAAGTATTTGCAGGAAGTAAGAAACGAAAATTTTAACTAGTGAAAATTAGTTTTTACTTACCTAAAATACTTACCTTCAGTAAGGACCCGCCCGCCTCCCCGCAATCACTGAACCGGAGTGCCCGTGAAAAAGTGATGCGGTTGGACTGGTGGGGGCGCTGACGTCGGTAAGGACGTGCAGCGCCGCCTGGCGGCAGTGGAGAAAAGCTTAGGGTGAACGTAAAAAATGGTGTTTTTAGTTCATAAGCGAGCAGTAAATAGCGTAAAAAGGTGGTTTAGCATAATTACCGAAGGTAAGTATTTTAGGTAAGTAAAAACTAATTTTCACTAGTTAAAATTTTCGTTTTTATGGACCACATAGTTTTAATATGTCTCCTATTCCTAATATAGAATAGTGCAATATAGTAAAAATTCTTAATATAGTATTCCTAATATCAACACTTAGTATGGAGTAACTACATTAACACCAAGACTAAGCTGATGCGCTAGGCCGCCCGGCCCAACGCTTGTGTCTGCCAGTTCTCTCTCCAATCACCAAGTGGCCTCTCTGTCCAAATCCGTCACCCAATGCTTTCAGATCCCGCCAGGGGATCTGCTAACATCACGTTTTAACTCAAACACTGTTTTTCCTCCATTGTTCTTCATGACTCCGGTACTTTTTCCTCTCTCCACTGTGGCTGATCATTGATTTAGCAAAAATCCTCCATCTTCTGCTACGGCCACAAACACTGACTCTTCTGGAGCCCCTGTTTCCTCCTGTTTACCCGTATCCAGCCCCTTGTGCCTGTCTAGGATTTTCAGGACAATAGACACACTTTGACCCTGACCCCTGCTGTCAGCATCATCACTTCTGTGACTGGGTAAACATTAAGTGCAGTGTATGTGTCCTGATCGCTCCTACAGAGTAGCGTCTCATTCAACAACGACAGTAGGAATCCCTTCAGCATACGGCTCGAAAAACCCGACAGTGGGCCGCCGAACAACCAGGCCTTGCCTCAGCTTCGTCGTCTGTTCCGAAAAAACAGCCAAAAATCAAAAACTGGACAGACACCCATTTTCCTCATCTTTGGATCCTCTTCTAGGCAGCTGCGCCGCTACTGTCGGGGCGTCTGGTATACCGACGGTTCCGCCTACAATACAAGGACAACTAACGAAGACTTTTGGTATCCGCATCATGAACGTTGGTTCGTTTACGGCTCCTTCTCGTCCTCCTCCAAGGACCAAGCCGGTGTCAACTGCACATTATCGATTCCCCCGCTTCGAATTGAAGCCCTTTAGTGGTATTGCTGGCCGTTCCTGACCGGCACCATGTATAACGCTCTGCCCGCTTGCACGACAGGCTTTTATTGCATCACCTTTTATAACTCCATCATCCTCTGCCCCAGCTCCGTTGCTTTCAGCTTCCATAATTCGGGCCGCTTTGATGCAAGGCTTCTTTTCGCGACCTCGAAAAATGTTGATACGGATATTGCCTTCCTTTTCACTATGGCTGAGGGATCTTCAACAGAATTAAACCTTTGATCTTCGGGCCTTGCAGGCCGCGGCCTCCTCTGCAACAAATCTCCGTGACGAATATCTGCTTTCCCGTGCCTCAAATGTCGCGCTCGCCGATGAGCAGCAGAATTGCAGCAGAAGAATCGCTCTCTGCGTCTAAACTATGCCCTTCTTCGACACAGGCTATCTTGGCTTTTGCCAATTCCTTCCTCGCCTCTCTGGCCTCCCTCTTTTCTGTGCACGATCCCAAAACCGCCGACTTCCTTGTTGGCCGACAACTCTTCGCGATCGATCTCCTCGCCTTCCCACGGCCTCTTCCTCGGACATTGCGCCTGACCCGTCAGGACTGCATCAGTCCCCTCTGCCTTCTGCGACGCCACTCCTGAGTCCCCCCTGCTATCTCCTTTCCGTGTCCCTTCGCGCAAAGTTTATCGTTCGTTATCACCCTTGGCTCAGTCCGGTCCGGTCCGGTCCTGAGATTCAACTGGATCCTCCGCCTTTACTTGCAGAATCTCAAATAGTTTCGGCTTGGACAGAGGCCGCCTTTTCTCAGGGTTGTCAACGGCTTTCCACATACAGCGTTTGGCAATATGATGTTGCAGATACCTTTCTGCCACTGTTCTCAAGTATCACTCAGCATTCCGCTGTCTCCTCTTGGCGGCTACCTTGCCTTCCTTGCCAATGTAGGGCCAAAGGTGTGGCCTTGGGATTCTGGGGTCTTCAATAACATTATACACGTTCTTCCAACTTCAACCTTGCTATGGCCTCGAGGATCCAAGGGTCCACTCCCTGCGATCTTCTATGCCTTTCCCGGTCCGCCGGTCCCATATTCTTCCGCTTTTCACGCTGGCCCTACTCTTTCATTCGCCGCTGCACAAACGTTCTGCTTGGACATTTGTGTCATTTTGTGTTTGCGGCCTCGGTTCCTCACTGAATTCTTATGTGCATCCTTTTGGCCAGACCGGACCTTCCTTTTAACTGCCTACCCGAATACGGAAAGTTTTTGTTTCCGGCCTCGCTCCCTATTGAACTCTATAGGGATAGCATTGATGGCTCTCTGTGTGTTATTCATATTTTTTTCTATCTTGCCAGTGCTTTCCCCAGCTTGGGATACATCGACTTTTTGTATTCTTTTGATGTTTCTTCAGCACCATATACCGGGCAAGTTACACTCGACACGTCGGTACCGACGACCTGTTCTCTGTTCCCATCGCCTGTTCCGTCGTCTGCATCCTACATCATCATCGTCCGGACCTACGTCCTTCCTACTCAAGAAATTGAGGTACTGAGACTTTCGCTAATATGTATGTGTATCTTTCCCTTGCCCAGGGTGATGACTGCCATTTCTCGACAAACCTGCAAATATGTCTATTCTCCTGCTCTGTGCAATTCCGGGCCGGACGGCGTCGCCGACTTACAGTGACGACACGCGGCTGCTGTTCAGACCAGGCCTGTCCTAGCCGTCCTTCAGGTTTCTTTGATCCGCCTCCGGTCCGTCCTTGCACTGTTTCCGTTATCTATTCCACATTCACCACGGGCATTAATTACAGGCGGCCCAGGATACGTTCCTTTGGGCCACCAGCTCGTAACACTGGTATCGTTAACCATTGGCCCACTGCCATATTGACGAGGTCTGCTAATGAAAAAATAGGTAATGCATATTTCTGTCGGCTATAAAAAGACTAAAATGCCAGGTCTGGGGCCTGATTGATTTTAGTTTTTGCTTATACAAAAATATATAGTACCTTTAGCTGCCCTACCTTCCATCTGAAGAACCCAGGTTCCTGAGAGGAAGAAAGATGAAGTACGTCCAGCTGCGCCGGCTTTATATATGGAGGCCTCCGCCCGCATAGGGAGGTTACGAGCACGGCCGGGAAACAAACTTTTCAGCTATGGATTAGAGCTCCAAAATGGGGGAAACTGCTAATGTAAAAATAGGTAATGTATATTTTCGTATAGGCAATAAAAACTAAAATCAACCAGGCCCCAGACCTGGTACTTAGTCTTTTTTTAGTTTGGTAACCCCAGCATATTTGCAGTAGAGAGCATTATTCATCAAATACCTTAAATCCACGATATTTGTATAGGAACAGTCAACATTTCTAAAGCATTAAAAGTCAAATGCTTCAAAGAAAGTTCTTTAAAGATAGTCCAAGCACAAAAAACCTGCTACACCGTTCCTGTGAATAGGCTAGAATTATGTTTCCAAAGTTGGATTTATAAAATTGGCCTAAGTCTTTAAAAAAGTCCGATGTTAATTAAGAATGTATTTCCTGCTTTGCTTTTGGTTGAAATTGGTTTATTTCCCTCCGATTTGATAACATGGTAGTATATTCACATAGGATAGCCTTATTGGTTGTTACAAATTATGTTAAATGTATGAAATTCGTATAAAGATAATCAAAAATTACAAAGCACCAAAAGTCAAACGTCAAACTTTGCTAGAAAATTGTGTTCTAAAAGTTAAGAACAAAAAAAAAAACATGCTACAACATTTCATACTTACATTCTGTCCAAATAGGATATAACTATATTTGTAAAGTTTGATTTACAAAACTAGCTTAATAAGTCATTAAGCTATCCACTGGGTAGTATTAGGTGTAATGCTTACCAGCCTCACACTGACAAGATTTTATGTCTAGACCCTTGTTGTCAATGCTTACCCGTGTTCATTCTAGGTTTTGACTTTTTAGACCCTTACTCTTAACATTTAACGTTCCGTTTTTGTTTATTAATTGTGAAATATAGTTTCTGCTCGAGTTACCACTGGTGGTACTTGAAACGAAGTTACTGTATGCCATCTGCGTGTGCAGTTTTGAAATAAAATTGGCAACCCACCCTTCACTCACAGTTACTATTATGTTGTGGATTTTATCGTCTCCAATTAATCTTTTTTACTCCAACCAAGAAGCAAAAATAACCTGAAATTGCAAATTAATTAAGTTATTCACTGTCATGGCTAAGGATCATCGCAAGTTGGATAGGATAGGGTTTTTGTGTTGGGAATTTTTGCTCAGCTCTGGAACATTATTAAAATCACAATTGTATAATTTTCCATTTGGAATTTGGAATTGAGACTAAAACTGCAATTTTCGTGGGAATTGTAGGTCATTTGGTGAGCTGCGGCCCCAATGCTCCATGACTGTTATTTTCCGTACATGATTGCAGTTAAAAACCACATTTGACCTGCAATTTAATGAAAGAAACAGTGAAACTGGCTTCCATACTTTGCCGTAGTACTATATTACTGTTGCTTATAACTTGATTTCACTGGGTATGGAATGAGTTTCATATGGTTATGGAAGCCTTGGATAAAAAAATTAACTAGGAAAATTTTTAAGTGCTGTTAAATGCTGCGCACAGAGATCACCTACATTTTACCTTTAAAATGCTACTGTTTGAGTTAGCAGCTTTTACCTTCTACGTATATTGGTTCATGCAAATCACTATTTTTTACCTTCTACGTATTGGTTCATGCAAATCACTATTTTTCATCCCATTTATTGGGATCCAGATATATTTGTTACCTTACAGTTGTGAGTTTGTTTGGCCTGATGGGTCTTTTGCCATATTGATCAAATCTTCGATGTGACACGTTGTCATAGTGGTTTAGCTGAAGATCTGGCACAAAGCCCTCTTGGCTTCTAATGTTCCGATTCGGATTTGGCGGTATTTTGCTTCCTGATCGTGATGAAATGGTCCTTTTTGTCAAACTGCGTTTGAGCTAAAGAAGCTTAGATTACGTATATAAGCAGAAAAGAAGCAAAGCTGGGGAAAGACAAATTAAGGTGGTCACTTAAAGAAGTTTAAAGGTAGCATTTGCAATAAACTCATTCCTGGCCGACTGAGGTTGTAGGGGGTGAAACTTCTCTAGTAAGAGCAATGAGGTTGAAAAAAATAGTGTTGAAAACAGTGCTGTTTGAAAATGAAATTTTTATGAGGTATTGATTTTTTTTTTTTACTTATTTGTCCACTTCATATGAAGCTAATCCATTTGCTGCTGGAAAAGCACTCAGAAATTTTTTATTCATGTTTTTAATTGCCTCAATTTGTAGCTTGTAATAAAGGGATATTTCGGAAAAATTGAACGGATCGTATAGTCTACCACAAATGAAATTCCTGCCATTATGGAAATTGTTGTCAAGAGATAGTCTGCACGAATTGAGCGTGACGACTGAAGAACAATTTGTTGAAATGGAAGAACTTGAGCAGAAAGTCCTAAAACTGTCTGCGACTGACCAGGAATGACTCTCTTAGCAAAGCAGGAGATCATACTGGTTGAGCATGCAAAACCATTCTAAGAAAAAAAATGATGAAACAAAAACCAGAAATGCATGCTAAGATGAAGCGACACATCGACCAGCGTGTACAGAATGACTTAACCTATTGGCATACAAAGTCATTAAGTCAACGACCTGCTGCCTCAGTGCATTAAAATAGCAATTCGGCAATCGACGGCCCCTCCAAAATCAGCCACCAGTAACCAACCACTGTCTAATACATTGCCTTGTTGGTGCTGCCTGTGTTGTTCTATGGTAGGTCATTTGCTCGTACTTGAGTCACATATTTGAGATGGATTTAGCTGCTGACTTTTTTGACTCAAGACTTTTGCTACCACTCTTTGGATGGAGTTTATATCGATATGGCTTCCGCGATAACTTTCCTCATTTTATGGACCTTTTGTCTGAACGTTTTTTTCCATATGCAGGTTGCATGGTCTTTTCATCTTACTCGCTATAACCACTGTTGTACTCTAAGGTTTTGTTTTGAGCATAACTGCATTCATTATACCAATAAGTTTATTGTATCAGAACATCTACGTGCCAGGATCCATGTTTGTGAATTACTATGTTCTTTGCTTTCAATCCAGCAACATGACTTTGCATGAAAGGCAGTTACAGTTGTCTATTTACGGCCCATGATTTTCGGTTTTCTCCAAGTGAGATTGTCTCTATCCAGTTTTGTTGCCGGTGTGGACTGTATCGTGACCCTGAACTTTACCTAGGGGAAATTTCAATTACGGTTGTCAAAGAAGAATGAATTCTGGGCTTTTTTTCGCTTAATAAGCTGACTTGAATTCGACATTTGAAGTAGTTGAATGAGGAATGCATTGAGTACCTTGCGGGCCTTGACTATTACTGACTTCGTGCTGATAGGCATGTGCCGTTGCGCTTGTACCATGCATTTGTTCAATCTAAACTGGACAATCATTCTGTTGTGTGCAATTCAGCCAGCAATGCCTTACTAAAAGTTTTTGAGCCCATTTATCATTGGGCCTCCACTGTGACAGAAGCATATTGTACTAGTCTAGTGGAGAGACTGTAGGTGGAGACAGGGAGCTTTCCATCGTTTCACCGTAGGCAACTCTCTTTCCAGTAGGAGGGATTCACGAATGGTCCTTTAGCCTATAGCCCTATAGGTTAACCCTTTACAGCCAAGCGTCCAATTAAAAGGACGGCTACTGAACGGCAAAAAACTAAGTCCCAACGCGCAACGCGAGCTTTGTGAGGGGTCCCCGGGGACCCCGAGTAAAGCGAGCAGCAACAGCCCAGTGGTCAGCGTCCTCGTCTGCAAACCAAGTGAATGCCGGATCGAATCACGCGACCGACCCAACTATCATATGGGACTTTAAAAAAAAATATCCAGTTTGGCATGGGCATTAAAGGGTTAATCCTAACCTGTAACAATGGTGAAGACCCATATCATTTCTATACAGCAACATCAATAGGCAAAATGCAGTCCGTTGTTAGTGACTATGCTGCGAGTAGATTTGTTGGAGGTAAAAACAATGGCGTCTTCAGACAAGCTAATGCTGCGAGACGTGATTTCTTTAGGCTGTTTTTGCACAATTTTTTTTTCATTTGTTGGCAGCTGTGGCAATTTTCAGCAAGTGCATTCTTTTCTTTTCCGATTTACACATTTATTATACAGGGTGATTCAGAAAGGATGAACCAGTGCCCACCGTTTCTCCCCCATGTGCATGATCGAAATAACTTCGTGGATGTGCAGTATGGTGGGGGGGGGGGGGGGGGCATCTGCACATGTGATCATGGCTGACCTTGTGCCATCCGTTCAAGGTCATCACGACACTAGCTTATACACCGTACTTCCTACGCACCCAGTGTAAATTGGAAAGTTGTAGAGAACCGTGAGCCAACGCTAAAGCAAAAAACAGAATGAAAATCGGACCATTAAGGTCGGACTTATCCTTCGAACAAGTTAGTCTTAATAGCTTCACTATATGTCTTCAGGATGTTTAGCAGAGAAAGTGCAGTACCAGTACGGATACAGAAAGAGGTTTTCTTACTTGGGCAGAAACGTGTGGTGCGTTTTCCACAAAATTAGAAAATGGTTTCCTGAAGCATGTATACGTTCATGCATGCATTTGAGGGGAAGGGGGATCTGTAAATATGTCCTGGGGAGGGGAAAGGCAAGACAGATTAATGGTTTTAGGCAATGTTTTTTTTATTTAAAGCAAAGGGAATTAGTTAAGATGATTCATTTTATTATCAGTCATGTCAAGCATGTATTGGAGGAGGGAGAGTATTTGTCCAAATGAGTGTTGCATGTTCACTTCCTCCTCACATGCAGTAAACCTTTCCAACCCCTTCCTCCCCCCTCCCCCATGTGTAACTGAACGTATGCATGCTTCAGGAAACCACTTTCCAATTTTGTGGAAAATGCACCACACGTTTCTGCCTAGGTAAGAAAACCTCTTTCTGTATCCCGTATTGGTACGGTGCTTTCTCTGCTAGACATCCTGCAAACATGCAATGAAGCTCTTGTTTGAAGGATAACTCCTTCCCTAATTGTCCGATTTTCATTCTGTGTTTTTTTTTTTTTTTTTGCTTTAGCGTTGGCTCACGGTTCTCTACAACTTTCCAGTTTGCACTGGTAGCGTAGGACGTATGGTGTAGAAGTTAGTGTCGTGATGACCTTAATGGATGGTGCAAGGTCAGCCATGATCACATGTGCAGATGGCCCCTCACCATACTACACATCCACGTAATGTCATTTCGATCGTGCGCATGGGGGAGAAACTGTGGGCAATGGTCCATCCTTTCTGAATCACTCTGTATATGTTTTGCACCGTATTGGACATTAAGCAGTTGTTGCTCGGCCAGTGTCTGGGTGGCTTTACTTATGTGCACAAACCAATGAAAGGACATAGAATAAGCTTATTAAGAAGTAATGGTGTTGTCAATTAAGGAGGTAATTATTAACACAACTACCGTAATAAACGGGATAGAAAGCCAATTGTGCTCGATAAGTGTTATATATATACGGATGCAAACCTATTTATGTTGCCTTTTGGACTTAAATGTCAGACTGCCTGAGCGGGGAATCGAACCCACGACCTTTGAAATCAAAGGCCGAAGTCCTAACCGCTCAGCCATACTGACATGGCCATAGGAAGCATTTATTGTTAAATGCTTCTTATGGACGTTTCCTTTTGGCCATGTCAGTATGGCTGAGCGGTTAGGACTTCGGCCTTTGATTTCAAACGCTCAGGCAGTCTGAGAGTTAAGTCCAAAAGGCAACCTAATTAGGTTTGCATCCGTATTTATTTAACAACTACCGTACATTTAACTACTCCAGATTTAACAAAATTATTGTGATCGTTGTGGTTCATGACTAGTCGACGTAAAGTGTGAGACGCTCGCTATGCGGTAAACATCTCCAGCTGAAAAAAAAAAATATTCGCACGCGGCTTAGTCACTATGCAATGGGTACGGTTTCACCTTGCTTATGCTGCTGTATAGGCTTTGTATGTCCCCAGATGGTTGAGCATGAATTTATGGTCACTCCCACTTGTAGTCCAGTAGAAATAACCAAAAAATGAGTTGACACAAACATTTAATATGAAAAGCAAATTCCAACGAAAATGGACTTGAAATGACTACGAGACATTACTGTTAAAGTGCGACCAAATACAACCTTGGGGAACCCTCTGAAAATCTTGGAAAAATAGCGACACAAAAACGTTTTGTTACAATTTCCACGAAAATGGCTGCATGTACGACATAATTGTATCGTACAAACTTAAAGATAATTAAATTCTATGCAAGAAAAAGTTCGTTATAGAACTGTAGAATGAACGGTTACAAAGTTATTACCAATTATATTTAACCCAATTTGATGCCATCTCGAAAGAAATGTCAGCAAAATATACGAATTTTTCCTCAGCTCCCCCAGGATGTTGTGTTAAGTGTCTTTCCATACGTTTATTGGCTCAAAAAATTTAATCGCAATAAATTCATCTTACTGCAGTAACTATCTTGCAATGGTTTGGGCGAAATTCGCCCTAATATTGTACGAATTGCGACCATTGTTTAAATCATGTAGGATGGCTTGAGGAATCGGAATTGTGAAAAGCATGAAATTTGGTATGGATGCACATGAAGGGGAACTTGAAAAAATAGCTATGATTGCTAGTTCAAACCTTCTCCCCCCTGAAAAAAAACAAAAAAAAACTGCTTTTTGGCTCTAACTCTTTAACAAACTGTTTTTTTTGGCTCTAACTCTTAACAGTCAACAAATCAAAAGCATACTGTGACCAGAAACGTTCAGCACACAATTCCGAACAAGAAAGGTGATGTACATCTTTTAGGTAAAAACAACCATTGAACCCCAAAATCGTATTTCAAGTTTATCCACCTTAATTTGCACGAGTGCTCTATTGTTCAGTTGGTTGCTATAGTGACCTTCGGTTTCATAGTGCTCTTGCGACCTTCTAATAGCCCGAAACGGACATGCTTAGGATTTTCTGATAGGTGGGATCTATTCTCTCCATCAATCCTAACCGAAATTGATTAAGTTAGATAGGGACCGTCCTATGGCAATTTAAAAGTGAAGATGTAATGGCTTAGTGGCGAAAGCTTGTGATGATTTTCGAATTAAAATTAGTCTTGCGCGAATAGCCCGAATAGACATGCTTAAAATTTTCTGAATGGTAGTAATTCTTTCCACCAATCCTAACAGAAATTGTTTAATTTAGATAGTGACTGCCATATGCCTTTTAAAGTTGAAGAGGTAATAACGTAGCAGCGAAAGCATGTGGTGATTTTCTTTTTCAAAGTGCTCTGGAGAACTTTCTAATAGCCTGAAATGGACACGCTTAACGATATTCTGAAAGCCGGGCATTTCTATTCGTTCTGTCAATCCTAACCGAAATTGGTAAATTAAGATGGGGATCGTTCTACACATATTTGCAGGTGTAGTGATTATGGCGTAGTGGTAAAAGCGTAAGCTGATTTTCGTTTTCAAAATGTAAGCTGATTTTCGTTTTCGTGCTCTTGCAAACTTTTTAATAACCCGAAATGGACATGCTTAGAATGTTCTGAAAGGTGGGGATATGTTCTTTCCATCAGTTCTAACCGAAATTGTTTATCCTATAGATAGGGCCCATCCTACGCCTGTTTAAAAGTGTAGCTGTAATTGGTGTAGCGGCTAGTTTCAATTTCAAAGTGCCATTATAATGCTCATATTTGTATTTGATTCTAAACTAAACAAGTTCGACTAGGATAGGTGGAAATAATACATTCCCACCTTTCAGAAAATTCTAAGCAATCCATTTCGTGTTATTATAGGGCTCGCAAGTCAAATTGATTAACCTATCCATTTCTGCTGCCTTCAGTTTCTGTGGCTCTTCAGCTGCACCTTCTGCATTAATTTCTGAGGCTCCTCAGCAGCATTTGCGTCCTTCAGTTTCTGTGGCTTTTTAGCCACATCTGCTGCATTCAGTTTCTGTGGCTCTTTAGCCACATCTGCTGCTTTCAGTTTCTGTGGCTCTTAAGCCACATCTGCTGCATTCAGTTTCTGTCTTCACCTGCATCTGCTTCCTTCATCTGCTGCCTTCAGTTGCTGTGATTATCACGCAACTTCACGCAAGTGGCTTCTTCATTAATTTTCTGTGGCTCTTCAGCCCCATCTGCTGCCATTGGGTTTTGTGGCTCTTCCGCAAGCATGCTTCTAATTTCTTTATTTCCATCCCACTTCGACTATTCTACCGGTCATTTGTTTGTAGTCTTCAGCTGTGTTTGGTATTGTTTACGTTAATTAAGGCCAGCTCTGTTCAAGTATGGACACTAATAACCAATGTGTTGACGTAACGTTCCTTCCATATCATTCCTTCCTTTTAATGCGTCTTTTTATTTTGCGTCTGTGCCTAATCTTTATTTTATATAACCTCATTTCACGAACAGTGTAATTGATTGCCTAATTTAACACATGTGGAGGGTAATGGGGGAGGAGAGACTTGCTAATGGTGGTTATAACTAAAAATTGTGACTACGCTAAAGGTTCACAGCTATCACTATTTGGTTCAGAAGCAACTAAAATTAAGTTTCAGGTATTTTACCTCATTGTCGTTTTGTTAGATAATTATTGGTCGGACGTTGTGTGTATCATTCGTGTGGAGCGGGGGAGAGGGGGAACAGTCTTGACTTTAATACATCAGCTTTCAATTTTGTAGACTTGTCGACCTGAAAAGGGTGAGACATTGATATATCGCGGGCATTGCCTGATAGTAGGGCAGCTTAACTTCAAATTTCGCGTTAATGTGGACACACCAGACAAAAGCATCAAATTTTTTCCAGGTACTAGTTAGGTATTTAGCTTTTAATTTTTGATAGGACCAAACTCCTCCGTCGGCCATCTTGGATTTCATAGCGGCTATTTTGAAATACAGGTGTATTATCAATATCTCGGCTTCTAATTCACTTAGAACCTCAAACTTGGTGTCTTGGTATACATATTTGGGGTCAGAGAATACAACTACACAACGTTTAAATGCATCAGACTATACAGGGTGGTCCAAAAGTCGGACCTACCTGAATACATCCTAAATGGTGTCAAATATCCTGAAAACAAGTTTATAGTAATAATGAGTAAACAGCGGGGATTCAGATGGGTGTAAATACGATGACCTTGAAGACCTCCATCAAGGTCATCGCGTTGCTAACTTCTAAAGGAAGCACCGTAGACCATCAGTGCAAATTTGAAAGTTGTAGGTAATCATTAAAAACTGCCAACCCAAGAAACAGAATGGAAATCCATGTAGAAACGCCAGAGTTATATGCAAAATACCCTTTTTGCACATAAACTTCACTGCAAGAGCTACTTGTCAAGCAGTGAAGCAAATGGAAAGGTTAGAAAGCAGTGACCAGCTAGCATCTCCGGTTTGTTGTACACAGTTATCCCAACGCTGTTTATTTCATGTTTATTTGTTATTTTACGGGTATTAGCCAGTTTTGTGTATTTCATTGCGTGAAATTTGAACAATGTTTCTGTCACCATTTTATTGTTCAGAACCAACGGGTGTGGTATGTGGTCAGACATGTTATTAGTGGGTTCTAAACAAATAACATGGGCGTACATGACTGTAACGAACTTGTAAATAACTTTGTAAACAACTACAAAAGCTGCAACTTGCAACTTGAAGGCTGTTTTCGTAACCTCTACTATTGAGTCAGAAATGGAGGATTAATTTTGACCAACAAAGAGGGGGGGGGGGGTTAAGGGCCCAACTTGGACCATCACGTTTGTGTGGAATAAAAATAAGATGGAAATCAATCAAGAAGGTGCTCGAAATGGTGTCCCATCTCATTGCGGCATGCTTGTGCCCATGACGTTGTGGAATGTAGTACCCGTTCGAATGTTGCTGCTGGGATGGCTCTACATGTTGCACGTATCCGTTCCTTTAGGTCTTCAGCTGTTGTTGTGGGGGTTTCATACACTTGGGCTTTAACGTGGCCCCACAGGAAAAAGTCCAGCGGAGTTAAATCTGGTGATCGAGCAGGCCAAGCCATTGGGCCAGTTCGACCGATCCACTGTCCTGGGAAAGTGTCCAACCGCTGTCGCACAGTTCTACGGAAATGGGGTGGGGCTCCATCAAGTTGGTACCAAATTGCCTGCACCATCGCTAGTGGCAGGTTGTCCATAACATCAGTTACAACGTCATCTACAATGAGTTCAAGGTAGCGTTCCCCATTTAGAGTTCCATCGTAGAATACTGGGCCAATGATGTGGCCATTTAGGATCCCACACCAGACATTAAACCGCCATTGTTCCTGATGTCGGGCTTCTCGCAACCAGTGAGGATTCTCGTCTGCCCAGTACTGCACATTGTGCGTATTCACGATGCCATCCCGTGTAAATTGCGCCTCGTCCGTCCAAAATACATAATTGAAAAATAAAGGGTCAGTAGTAGTTCTTCCCAAGAACCAATCGCAGTACTGCAGACGGGGGTGATAATCTGTTGCTCGCAGCGCCTGATGAAGATGAACATGGTATGGATGGAAACTGTTCCTCTTCAGGACACGTAGGACAGACTGATGACTGATGTCAAGTGCCCTTCCAACTGCACGACTACTGGTATGCGGGTTTTCGGCTACTGCTGCGAGAACCATCACACTATTGTTGTCGTCTGTTGCAATTCG
>JAHWFP010005254.1:0-25243 GCA_023313725.1 Lithobius niger | reverse complement strand
ATTATCTGTGTTCGTTCAACGGAGAATTCAAGATACACCGCGGACACTATAGTGTTGTACATTGTTTTTTTTTTTATTATTAGTGCATTAATTGTTCTTCCTTTTTAACAATAGTATTCTTGTTTCAGAGAAAGTTGCGAGACAAAATTCGATTACATGGATTTCGATGTTTTAAGAATAAATTTCTCACCTTTACTTTAGTTGTTCTCATTCTGTTTGGAATTCTACGAAATGATATTATTCGTATATCGACTGTGGGATTACACATATACGTATCCGAAACGTCTTACAGGTATTTTACATATCCGATGGAGGGAAATGTGGAATTGTACATATCTCAGCTAGCATCTGGAATTAAACCTCAAGTTGCTCCAGTAAATACTAACTATCCTTTTTTAATTCCTAACTCCAATACGTGCAAAAGTGCAAACGGCACAAATTTGCACGTCCACCTTCTATTCGTTGTGAAATCAGCAGTTACACATTTTGCACAGCGTGCAGGTATTAGACAATCTTGGGGACAAAAAGACGACCGTTTCTCGAAGTTGGTTATTCGTCTTGTGTTCAACGTGGGTACGGTAAGAGATGACAATTCTTCACAAATAAAATTAAACGAGGAACAAGGCACACATGGTGACATTATACAAAGCGAATTCGTCGATGATTATTGTAACAACACAATAAAAACGGTGCAAGGCCTGCGTTGGGTGGTTGAATATTGTGCAAACGTAGATTTCGTGATGTTTGTGGATGATGATGTGTACGTTTCTGTGAGGAATGTGCTTCGTTTTTTACAAAACCCTCTTGAATATTCCAAGCTTTCCCAAACCAGAGAGGACATTTTGCAGGAGTTAAGTGTACCACCGCTAAACACAACGACGATTCATAAGATGCGTGATTTTTTTGCAGGTAATGTAGTTAATGACAGGGTTCCTGATAGAAACAATCGTAGCAAGTGGTACACATCCGTTACAGATTATCCTTTTGATGCGTACCCTCCTTACATTCCTGGTGCTGCATGTGTACTGTCATTCCCGACTTTACAAAAAATCTACTTCGCAAGTTTTTATACGAAATTCTTTGTTTACGATGATGTCTACATCGGCCTGGTGGCTAAGAAGGCAGGAATCGAGTTTTTTAACAACGATAATTTTAAAAATTATAGACGAATTTATGATCCCCTTGTATTCAAGTCCTTTCTTGCTGTGCACGGTTACGAAGATCCTAAAAGACTAATTGATGTGTGGAAAGATCAACGAAATCTCGGGTACGCCTGATTTACCCAAACGAACAAACGATAAAACACACACATGTGAAAGTAATAATTGAGCCCTCCTGGATTCATTGATCTCGAAACGAGGAAAGAATTTCATTTCAATGGGTTTTGCGGTTTGATAGATGCAATGTTGACGGCAAATGTACCACGCGCCATGGTTGTTTGCTGTGACGTGCATATCACGTGACTGGGCTAGTCCAATCAGACGGCCAGACAACCGTTGTTCACGTTCTTCATTGGCTAACTCATGGTGACGTCACGGCAAACAGCCATTGCGCTTGGTTTAGCCGCAAAATATTTTCCTCTTTTGTGTATGTTTCTGTTTCTGTTCGGATTATTCTCTACGCTGTTCACGAGCAAAAATAAATGAGGAACTACATTAAGCCTCACTCGCCCCTCAAGGGGAACTTGGATTTTTTCAAGACTGCTACAACCGATTACAATCTGATGGATGTCCGACTGTCACCAAACTGTGTGATATCGCATAAAAAATCCACAAGAATAAAGGGACTCATCAACGGGTTTTCGTCATGGCTGATACAGATTTTTAACAAAAACAAATCCGACTTGGATGCCAGTTGTGTAGTATGGTTTGGGGTTACTTTAACACCTCTGTAAATACGTGGCGCACTGACAACCCGGAACACTGCACTGTGACAGATTGTCGCTAATGACCTTCCTGTCGACGCGCCATTATGCCTCAGTCCTCACCTCCACACATTATGGCAGCGATTTTGGTTCTGACGTCATAACTTTAGATGAGAACAACTTAGTGGTTCCCTAATCTGTTTGTCATCACAGTTTTTTATTTTTGGCTGAAGATTTGACGGGCTGACAAATGATGCGCCCATAACACATACAAAATTGAACTTAACAAATATTTGATTTTTTCTGACTACGTGTCTGGGATGCTTATTTTTTTTCGCAAATACTTCAGATAGCAAAGTTGGCTCTCGCTATGAAATTTCATTGCTTAGCAGCCATTAGTAGTGATTGTGTGGAAATTAACTTTATTGCTTGTCTGTTGATGTTGTTACAGTTAGGTTAGGTTAGGTCTGATGAGGTTAGGTTAGGTAAATTAAAAAGGTTAATGCCCGAAAACTGTGGGCCATTCGGAAACGATGCACAAGGGCGCCGGGCGATTGTTTCCGAATGGCCCAAGGTTGAGGACTTTAACCATAGGAGTTGAGTTGTGTTTGGGTTGATAAGCAACTTGACTAAACCGGAAGTTTAAGAGCGCGGCATCAAAGGACGTACCGCCACCCCAGTCGGCACCACAGGGGCTAGGCACACGAATCGCGTACATGCCGGAACACTCACGCCACCCCGCGAGCAAGCGAGCGATAGTGACTATTAGGAAAGAGAACTCTTTCCTAATACTCACTATCGCTCGCTTGCTCGCGGAGTGGCGTGAGTGGTCCGGCATGTACTTAGGGATGTTTTTAAAGTCGCCGGCTTGCGAGTCGCTTGGCCGCGGGGAACGCTTTCCTATTGAAATAACAACAGGCAGCGTTTCGGCTTGCAAGCGAGTCGCAAGCCGCTGACTTTAAAAACATCCCTTTTGATTCGTGTGCCTAGCCCCTGTGGTCGGCACGTGCGGCCACGTAATCGGAAATTTACACCCAACCCACTAGGTTTAATCCCTCTAAACTATCTTTCAACATGGCGGAGAAAGCAGACGACGCCAAGTATAACGCGGTACTAAAATGGTATAACGGTACTAAATTGGATTAAGTAATTTTTTCAATTTTTCTGCTGTCACAAGAAGATAACTCATTCTACACCGGTTTTCTTGCAAATCTCATGCATTCATAAGCACCCTGTCTCGTGTGTTAACAAAAATACGATATTTACTTCCCCAACAATCGGCGTTAAAGTTTCGTTCGACTGTCAAACTTTGTTACAAAACACAATGGCACCTACGCCTGGCAATATAACAATCTCTTATCTTATACGTTTGATACATCATAAACAACGTAGTACACGGCGTATGTTACAGAAAATTCCACCGCCTACGGTGGAAATCCATTTGTCTATACCATCGGATCAACCTCGAATACCTCATGGCGGTTTGGTCAGGCGGATGTAGCAGATGCGCTTTGTATTCTGGGATAGATTCGCGAATCACGCTTGCCATCAAAGACCACGCACTTCGGCTATGCATTTGAGCTGGGAGTTGCGTATCCACCTAAACACAATACAACTCATACGCTTTAACCGACTGAATATCCCGCTCGCGATAACAATTGAACAGTGTATTCCTAGGCATTGTCTGCCCGTGCAACAATGTTATCGCGCTGTTCCAAAAGGTCTATTGTAAAACTGTCTCATAAAAATGTTGTTTGAAGGAGTTATTCGTCGTTGGGTTGTCGAAATCGAGCAACAATGTATAAACAATTTCTGCTTATACGACGTCCCAAAAGTTCTACTGTTGCAATACTTTGAAGGGGCAATATCTAATTTCCAACAACTATGCTCGTGACACCAAAAAATTTTAATAGAAGTTGTCTGAAGGGGCTGTTTGTCGTTGAGTTTTCGCTCGTTTGAACGGTGATGGGATGTTTCGGAATCAAGCAAAAATCAAGTTACAATGCGCTGCACAAGTAAAATTAATAGTTACGCACAAGTCGCAACCTATCGTAGCCTATAGTAGGCTAGCTGTAATAACGCTCGCATTAATGGTAGGTCTATCCTGAAGGTGGGAATTCGCCTCTGCCAATATAAGTGCAAATATAATAAAAATACAAATATATAAACATCAATATAAATCCGTCTCTGCCAATGAGCCAGTGGCGCAAATTTAGCTAGTAGTAGGCTAGCTGTAATATTATTTGAAGTACATGTTATTGACTGGCAGTGGCGTAACTAACGAGTGGGGCGTTGGGGGCGTCAGGGGGGGGGGGGAATGCCTTCCACGAACGAGGCGAGGACGTAAAGAACTGCGAAAAAAATTATACGCATAGAAATGCCCACGCTAATCGTATTCCTATGGTAATATGACTATCAATATAGTTTCATTTTTGGATACAGATAATGACGAAGATGTGCCTATATTCATATAAATAAAAATAAAAATTAGAAACCACTGTCAAGTAGCACAGTAGCACCATAGCTACAAAGATACTTTCTAATGTTTCGTTGGTACTTCAATGATTTAAAAAGTGCGGGCCAATAACTATAGTGTCCGCGGCCTATCTTGAGTGAGAACGAACACAGATAATCGATTGTACGTTTTCAGTAGCAGAGTGCCTTGTTGATATCCAAGATGGTTACAAAAACAATGGCGGCCATCGATTAAAGCCACCCTTTCCAGGAAAACGTAGCCGCTCACAAAATATTTGCAGGACTCAATATATGCACAACGCACACAATAAGTAGTTATTGGCCCGCAGTTAAAAAAAAAATACAGTGTTAGACCATTGTTTCATCCAGCCAATAACTCGGAAAGCGGGTATACAGTCTGATTAAACTGATATTTTCTGTACGCAGCTGTACTGCTGTCGGCCAGCTAAGGCTGCTCGACGCTTGAGCTACTCACAGCCAACAAAGCTATCTCAGTCGGCTGCGAGTCGAAATTGATAAGCACCATCTGTCAACATTAAGTTCTGCGTGTTCCAGAAAAACAATGGCGGTCTCCGTATCGTGTTTTGGTGATGCAGTCATTAAATTGTTGTATCGGACGTACGTAACGTATTCTTACCGCAATTCTTGTGTTTAGTTATTGGGTGAGTGATCCAAAAGGAAAACATGCATATCAAAATGGGTGTAATTGCCCTTTAAATAAAAAAAAAAGTTACAAATTATTTGTGGTCGTGTTATTCGTCTGTGGTTTGCAACTTTCAAGAAGGGTACGAAAACGACTATAGTGTCCGCGGCCTATCTTGAGTTCTCCGCAGAACGAACACAGATAATCGATTGTACGTTTTCAGTAGCAGAGTGCCTTGTTGATATCCAAGATGGTTACAAAAACAATGGCGCCCATCGATTAAAGCCACCCCACCCAGGAAGACGTAGCCGCTAACAAAATACTTGTAGGACTCAAAATACACCGCGCACACAATATCACATTTCTTTACTGCTGGATGTTTAATACGATGTCTGTTTTTAATCGCAACACATTCATTTACAAGTAGGCTGTCTCTCATGTTGGATGGCAAATTTTATGAATTGATTTTTAGGCAACTTCTTATTTTTCAGGTAATTCTAGGCAGCATTTGTCCAAGTAGTCCATGATTTAATATACTTTGAATAGACCCAGAATGGACAAAAGGTCAATAATGATAGTTCAACAATGCAAGGCGGAAACGAAGAAAACTTTTTTTTTGCGTACAGTGTTCTATTATGGATTCGGAATTGGTATTTAGGGGATTTGTTTGATTTGTGATTGATGGAGTTATTTCGGAAGTGAGTACGGAAAATAATGTTGGAGATGGTTGTGTCAGAAGTCGGTGCGCAAGGGCGCCCTTACATTGAGGTTAAAGCCATCCCCCGCCTTGCCCTTTCGGTAGACAGAATAATGAAGAAATCCATAAAAACAAAATAAAAAAACCGTTAAAAGCAAGGCTTTTATGAGGATCCGTAACGCTGATTAGGCCAAAACAAGGCAAGTCCCTACAAAAAAACGTCGTCAGAAAAAGTCCCCATCTCCCTTTTTTTTTTTTTGCTGTTCTCGGACGCCTTTGTTGGTGGTCCGACATTTTACAAGGAAACGAGCCATTCTCAAGTAAACAAAAACGTACAACCGAAACTACCGATTTGAAAGAAAGTTTTAAAGGAGCTATACTTTAAATTTTCACAATGGTTGTCATACTGCAATGAATTTTAATGCTTGAAATGTTACCTCTATTGTCCGTTTTTAGTGTTTATTAAAGTTAAAATTAACATGCCGTTTAAAAATAAACTAAATTTACACAATGAGTGTAATACGGGTTTCGTTAAAAATAATAATCGATTGCGTCGGTTGTCGACGCGCCATTAAGCCTCAATCCCCCCCCCCTCGTTTATTGTTGTGTTTCTTCGTCCTTGTATTGTTAAAAGAGGGGTGTGATGCGGATGTATAGGATCTTACCCGTTTCCCGAGTGCTGAGCTCTAACAATAACGAGGGCGCGCAGCGCCCCAGGTATTGTTGAGCTCAGCATGAGGGAACGAGTAAGATCCTATTTCTCAACCGCTTTCGCCTTCTCCGCACGACCCGTCATTGTTACCACGCGTTGACCTATTGTTGCATTCTAACGATAGTTAAGCGGCGTACAAACGTTCTACTGAAGATATGATGGTGGCAGCATCGTATGTTTTGCGCGGTAACCAAACCACTGACAAAACAAGATAAATGCAGCGAATTTGACGATGAACAATTAAAGCAAACATTCATGGTGCCAAATTGCATTTCCTACAACTGTGTTATGTAGTGATGAATTTTAATTCTTGCATTACGAAAGTTTCGTAGTCTTTTTTTTTTAGGTTGCAGCGCATTTCTGAATTTTAATAATTCTTGAATACGAAAGCTTCGTACTCTGCTTTTTATTTTAGTTGTTGGATGTGTTTGATCTGTGTTTAATCATCATTGATAAAATTACGAAAGGAGATTCGTGTTGTTCGCGTTTGTGACGTATTTGTGACAGATGTAAAACAAAAATGGAAAGGAGTGCCGAGATATCCCAGCACCGAGTGCTGAGATATCCCAGCACCCAAATCGTAAACCATTGTTGCGATCTTGGACTGTTCCATTGTTACAAGAGTGCGGAGAAGAAGAAAGCGGATGAGAAATCGGTATATAGGTGGTTTAATCACCCAGTTTCGACGATCTCAGTACTAAAGAACAATCTTTGTAACAATGCAACAGTCTTGATACCATCTTTCCAGGCCTGGAGAACTGAGATTTACATGACAATGTCTCTGCGCTGTTAAACCTCGTTGAGGCTGCGGCAACGGGCCAGTATGCTCACAACAAAGAAATAATCGTGCTGACATTCTTTTGCATAGCAAGCTTGGCAATACTTAAAAGGGTTTAAAGGGTTTAACGAGCGTTAACCACTCCTGGTCATCTACCCAAAGCCCTAAGGCCCTACTACTGTGAGTGCAACAGTGTTTACACAAAAACCGCGCTAAAGTTGCTTGTTTCCAAAGTGCCCCGTCATCTTTCATGCTGCGGAAACTCAACGACAAATAGCTCCATCAAACAACTTCTCTAAAAAAATTGTTTAAGAGAAGTTGGCTGAAGGGGCAAATTCGTCGTTGAGTTTTCGTGTTATGAACAGTGATGGGGCACTTTGGAATCGAGTAACAAACCAGAAATACAAGCAGAGAACCATTGTTGGCTAACTGGGTTCTTCATCGTTGAGCATAGCCTATTGCTTTTGCGATAAAGGATGCCTGCGGAATACTGGAACAGTGCTGCTGTATGACAACAATCGGAGCGCCAAATGGGATGATTATTGATACATAAACGTGTATTCAATGTGTAATAATTTTTGTTTAGGTATAATTCAAATTGAAAAGATACACATTTACAAACATTTTAAGTGAAAGTAACGAAGGTTGGTTAGGAGGCTACCTACATCGGGTAGTGGAGAGAGCTACCCACCAACAATTGATATCAGACTAACGGGGGAAAAGGGAAATAGGCCAGTTCTTGCTTACACATATATATAGACATTTTAGTAATGTAACTTCATTTCATTCATAAGACACGCATGCATCATAATAATTTTTAATGTAATCTATCAGCACAAAAGAAGAAAATTCTAATGCCAATTTTCCCTTTCAGCCACCAAGGATGATGTCGCAATAACAATCACAGTGAATGCGCTTTTCAACTGTTAAGCGACTTGGTGGTAAATAGGTTATTATACGATTTCCTTGTACTGTGCTCAAGAATGGCTTGGCCTCTGCGGGGCCACGACATTGCTGATCTTAGTTCTTGGAAAGCGTGGAATAATCTATACTTACACTTCAGTGAGCTGTTGGCGGACATTTTTTTTGGGCGGGGTGGCTAATCAGAAATGAAGACAATAGCTTATCCTGCTCTTCCCTATTCTGAGTTTTATATATGGACATGCGAAGCTATTCAATGTCTTTTCTAGCATCGCCTATAGGCATTGAGGCCTAGGTGTAGAGTGGGTAAATGGCCTTGTAAAATCCCTCATATCGGGATGTGGATCCAAATAAATAATCATGAGAGGAAACTAGTTGGAATTTTTGTAAAAACAACCTTAAACCATTGTGACTCAAACCATTATAACTTTATAATAGTTCTTAGGTTAAGTTAATTAAGTAGGATAGTTTGAGCGAATGATTGTCAGAATCTATAGGCTCAAAAAATCAAAATCAACAGCACAGCGTGTATTTATCACACAACAACCAGCCATTGTTTACGTGCATCCTGCCTTTGTAATAATGCTACGCACTTTCATGTTAGCAATGGAACTTTAACTCTTATCGTTGCGTCCGTATTTTCTCTATAATTCTTCCAGTAGAAAGACGTTTTCCTGATCCTTGACAGATTCTCCTACTGTTGTTAAACATTCGTTCATTGTAGAATATGAAAACAAACTTATTGTTCCATCGGGACATCTTAACGACACGGACCTTTAGATTCCTGTAATAAATGAGCATATCAAAAAACCAAAACTGGTAAAAAGGGCCGCCAAATTCCGAATGGTTCGGCCCTTCAAATGAGTGATATCAACACACCAAAACATTCGCCAAGTTAATCGCACCGCTTAATAGTTCGAAGGTTAAATGAAAACTAGACCATTGCTACTTTCGGTAGCGATGTTCAAGTTTTTATTTAACGTCCAAAGTATTATTCGGTGCGATTGAGTTGGCGAATGTTTTGGTGTGTTGATATCGCTCCTTTGAAGGGCCGAACCATTCGGAACTTGGCGGCCCCTTTTACCAGTTTTGGTTTTTGATATAACATTCCTTTTTTTTTAATTGTATATTGACTCATCTCCACTACCGTGCAGATGTATAATAAAGTGCCACTTCAACAAGAAATTGGTTTTCAACAATTTGCTACTATGTTTTGCCTATAGACCGAACCATTCTCAACTTAGTCACCTCTTTATTGGTTTTGGTTCGGTTTTAATTTTGTTGTAATTTGTTTTATTTAGATAGTTTTGGTGTGTTGATATAACTCCTTTGAAGGGCCGAACCACTCTCAACTTGGTGGCCTCTTTACCAGTTTTTGACTTTGTTATTACAGTTGGTTTATTTTTCGAGAATTGGACGTGAATACAACGTTATTTCTTTGCAACGTTGTTTAGATTTATCGTGATACACTAGTGTGTGTCTAGGCACGCACGTCAGTATACACGTTCTCATTGTCCGAACTTTGGCCGTCCAATGAGAAACGATGCCGACAATACTAACAATGATTATAACAATATTTCGTACTTACGCCCCCCCCCCCCCCCCCCCAACGCCATTCCCGTTATGCCCCCAAGCTCCAAACCACAAAAAGGTACGCAGTTCGTATTGTACTGCACCTATTCGCCCAATTTCATAGCTGCAAACCTTCCCGTTATCTCGGCATCGATGAATAATCACCTTTATGAAAATTAACATGGGGATGAGCGGAGTAGCTAGCTAGTAGCTAGTAACACATTTACAACGTTATTGAGGGTCAGATTTTGCATTGAAAGCAGTTTAGCTGGCATTTCTACACGAGTTAATTTTTGTGAGGTGGCTCATTGCTCACGATTCCAACACAATTTAAGTTTGTACCGCATTATTATTTTTCCCCAAGTACCTGAAATGTGCTCAACTACACTTCAAGATATAAGACACTGACGCAATGGCGTCGTGCTACAATGGTTTACAACCTCGACAATTGAATTGATGTGATGTTTGTTGTGATGTTTGTTGCCTAACTTGATGCGACACACTAGCGTGTGGCTAGATCTGAAATTAACAACAAAACGTGTTGCAATGAAGGAAGCCATTGTTAAAAACTAGTTACATTTTGAAATGGTCATTGTGTCTTCGTTTTATTTAGAACTGGTACCTGTTTTAAATGTCTTGTATTTTGAACCAGTCCGCAGCTTTCGTAGCAGTAGAAAAGAGGCTACTTATAGCGTTTCGGTCTATCCAGACAGCTTGGAAGGCGAGTTTTATGTTCCTCTTTAACGTGGCATTCGTAAATCAATTTTTTTGTGTGTGGATATGTTACGTTTTGACCGTTTGTTTCTCACTTATGCCTGCCTGTGATTTTTTTTATTATTAATTTCCTCTCAAGCAGTCTGATAGTTTGGTCCAAAAGACAACGGAAATAGATTTGCATCTGCATTAATTTAGTCCATTAATTTAATCCATCTATATCATAAAAAAACGTACGATACGTACGAAACGTACGAAACGTACATGTACCTGGTACTCCTCTTGAACCAAGGCACCTACACAAATGAGAGTCGCGCCAAATGAAAGATAATTAAATTGCGCATCCGTTAGACTTTTTTTCATCCCTGTAACTTAATTTTATAACATTTAAATATGAGAAAAACAGCCCTTAAAGCTGCTCATAACGTCAAAGTTCGATCAGGCAAAGTTACTGTTCAGGGAAACGCATCAGAATGAAACTGGGTTGCAAAAAATAACCTGAAAGATGACACATTTTGCATCATACTACGTATTTATCTTAAAATTGGTTTTGCTCCAAATGATTAGATGCACGGAAAAAGCAGACGTAAGTTTTAAAGGGGTGTCAAACATTCGCGTTTCTGAAGCAGAGAGGTGCGTGGATTGAGCGAGCAAAGCGATCTATTTCCAGTTAAACTTTACCTTTTCAGTGCGTTTTTCGCTTTGCTTTCTCGATCTTTCATCTAGCACTACTTTAACCTTCGTAGGGGCCTTAAGGGCGCGTTTATGCAACGAGATCTTCTCGCTCGTCGAACGCTATTTGCTACGCACCCGTTATTTATTTGCGATTATATTCCTGTTTCTACTAAATGAATGCGGTAACATATTACAAATTGAATTGTATTATAAATAGATAAAGAACAAAGTGCAACATTAATTTTAAACATTGCGGTAACATATTACAAATTGAATTGTATTATAAAAAACAACACGGATAAAGAACAAAGTGCAACATTAATTTTAAACATTGCTATGTCATTTTACGCTATTTCCAAAATTTGCCATTCTCGCAGAAAGAAAAGCTTCTATCAGTGATCAGACGACGGTAGAATAAATAGCTGCTCGCAGCGAGAATTCAAAATCCAACATGGCGTGCATTTCGGGGTTGTCGAATCGACAACAAATCATCGAATGCTGGCATTCAGAAACCAGTCCGTCGTTTTGCACTGCAGTAAAAATTGTTTTCTTGTTGTCATAAACCGAAGCCGTCATGTTGCACGCAAGTACCGCGAGGAACGAGGAAAAGGTCTGAGTCCGCGTTGTTGCCATGGTTACTACGGATAGATACAACTCGAAAGCCGCATTCTCCGGCAAAGGCGAGAAGCAGCCAGCAGATTTAGTATTTACCAAGTAGAAGCTAGTAAGCGAGAAAATGTTTTTTTTTTGCGTAAATCCGCCCTTACTTCCAGAGGAGCAGGCGTACAAACGTGCAAAGAAACAAGCAGAGCGTATATTTTTATTGATGTTGGTGAAATGCATTGTTCACCAGTTCCTTTTGCTGAAGAATATGGTGAACGAAATGTCAGCAACAATGCATTGCATCGAAATAATCAGTACAGTTCCGGCAGAAAGTAAATTTACAAAATCCAGAATTATTGTTATAGTGAGACGAGCGCCAACAAAGGCATGCACGTGCCTTGGTGTCTGCTGATGCACGATACTTGCTCAGGTTCAACAATGCCATAATGCAACAATGCCTTTTTTCGCTATAACGACGTTACGTTGGTAAATTTACTTTCTGCCGGAACTGTACATTGATTTTGTGATGCTCTGTGAATCAAAGAAATAACATGAAGCATGGCTCAACGCCAATAGAATGAGCGGAACAAACACAATAGCTAGTCTGCATCATTAAAAACGTACGATGTGCGTATACGTGTGTTCACCTCTACTCCTCTTGAACTAGGGCACCAACAAAGATGATTAAATTGCGCTTTCGTTAGGCCTTTATTCGTAGCTGCAACTTGAATTTATGACCCTCAAATACGAATAAAACTATTGTGAAAACTGCTCATGACAGCATAGTTTGTTCATGAATGTTTATTCACAGGACGCCATACTTTGTTCATACAAATCAACTAGACTATACGAAACGTGGGTCGACGCCAATACAGTGAGCGAAGCGAACGATATGGCTAGTGAATCTAATCTTCTACAGCATTAAAAACATACGATGTGCGAGTGTGTGTGTGTTTACCTCTACTCCTCTTGAACTACGGCACATACAATGGTGGGAGTGGAACCAAATGAAAGCTAATTTAATTGTCCTTCCGATAGGCCTATTTTCGTCTTTGTAAATTGAGTTTGACCTTCAAATAGGCGTAAAACTGCCCTGAAAACTGTTCATGATATCGTAGTTTGATCAGGCAAACTTTACTTTCGGAGGTCAAAGTTTGTTTAGACAAAACTTCTTTCTGGTTGGCTGTAACTTGATCTTATGACCCTCACATACCTGCCCTAAAAACTGCTCATGACGTCAAAATTCAATCAGACAAAATAAGAAAGAAAGTTAACTTGGTCGTTAAACAAAATAATAACTTCGTCATGTTTTGCAACACGACGTGTAGATCGCAAAACCAGCGCTAACAAATTACAATAACTGAACGACTATAACAATGCTATCACTGTTTTCACTTAGTATTCGGGTCAGCCATTGTTGACACGTGTTATGAACTTGGAATTTTCATTTAATTCATGTTAAAAAACTTAAGGCACCTTTACAATGATACAGTAGCGCCAAATTAACGATAATTACATTACCAATCGAATAGGCGTATTTTCATGGCTGTAAGTTGATTGTTTGACCCTCAAATACGTGAAAAACTGCTCAGAAAATTGCTCATGACGTCAAAGTTCGATCAGGTAAAATTACCGCTCAGGCAAACTTATCCGAAAGAAAATTAGTTGTAAATAAACCTAAAGGACGACGTATTTTGCATCAAATACATGTTGATCTTCAATTGGTTTTGCTTCAACTGAATGCACGGAAAAATCGAACCAATCTACATCATTAAAAACATACAATGTGCGTGCGTGAGTGAAAGAACTTTTAAGGCCTCTCCAGACAGAAGGAAATTTCGTGCGAAGCTACGCGTAACTACGTGCCTACAAGGTCAACATTGCAGCAATCGTGTGGTTGGTGCTGCGTTAAGGACGAATATTGAAGTCTTTTTTACACCATACTACGTCGGCGTGCAGCCGCGAGCAGCCAGTCTGGTTAGGGCTTTACTCTTCCTAAACTAACGCACCTACTAATTTGAGTGTACCACCATATGGAAGATAATTAAATTACGCTTCGGATACGCTTTTTTCATTGCTTTAACTTGAGTTTTTGACCCTGAAATACCCGAAAAGTTGCTCTGAAACTAATCAAAGTTCGATCAAAATTACTGTTCAGGCAAACTTATCAGGAAAAAATGGTTGCCAAAAAAAAAAAACTGCACAGGATCACATGTTTTGCGTAACACTAATTATCAGCGTCAACACAACATATTGATCTTAAAATTGGTTGGCGTCAAATGGTTGGAAGCACGGATAAAGCAGACCTATAGGTTTTAAAAGGTTCAAATTCGTGTCTCTAAAGCACGGAGGTGCGCGGATTGATCGAGCAAAGCGATCGATTTCCATGTAAAATAAACCTTTTCAATGCGTTTCTCGCTTAGGGATCGGTCATTATGTATTGCCGGGGAGGGGGGGGGGGGGCGGAGGAAATGAAAATGTGATCACCAAATATTCCATGACCCTGCCTCCCTCCCTTCGAAACTCGAAGCTTGAAATCCTTCCACTCAAGGTTTAAAAATTATGTGACCCCCCCTCCGCAAAAAAATGCACTTTTCGTATACTTGTTGAGACTGTCTGCAGATAATTTCTGGTAGCCAAGATTAGTGGCGTAGCCAAATTAAGTAAGTAGCTCTACACACCGACAGCAACAATTAGTTGTAAGGAAACGTGTTTCGTTTTTAACGAAAAGACACGTTGGGTTAAAAATGTTCTAAAAAATATTCCTTAACACCCATCTCTTGTCGAGATTCGTACAATATGATGAACACACTGTTTGATTGTATGCCCTCATCCGTAACATAGCCAGCACCTGAAAGACAGAAGAAGCCAAGAAACCAGGTGCCAAGGCTTTTCTGCAAAGTTCTTTGTAAAAACTATACTTGCAGTATTGGTACTAATAGCTTCTACCTTGTAAATCTCACGTCATGCGGACGTGTGGAGCTTGAACGTACAGAAGGTAAGGCGTTTGAAGAAATTTTGACTGCTGAAAGTGTAATTTTTGAGAGCGGCATCCATCTTTTGGCTTCTTTTGGGCAAAGCGGTTTCTGCTTTGTACGCCGAGCCGTAGCCGATGTTTTCGGCAATTGTAATCCCACAACATGGATTCGCAGCTAAGTAACCTAATCAATGTTACCAATGATTGCCTTTAAACTTAGTTAGGGCGGGATGAGGCAGTATCATGTTGAATAATAATCACGATAATTATGCCATTATCGCTAGTGAGCAGTCCCCGTATGCGTTGTTACGCCGCTCATAATGTAAACTGACTCGACGCCTCACTGTAATGAAACAATGTGTGTCTGCTGAAAACGTACGCCTTAATTCGATCCACGTTACATTTTACATGTCTTCTGTAGGATAGCATTTATAACATATAACATTAGGGCTTTCAATCCAAAATGATGATTATACTATCTGCGCTGGGTAGAAACACGACGTTCCCTCTCGTGGTCGAGCTATTAAAAATACATATCTTACGACAATAGAACGATGCCCAGCGTAGTTCGAAAGCATCCTGCTCACAATTTTTGTTGCCCAAAAATTACTTTTTTCTTCCAGTGTAGCCAGTGTGTTTGCCCCCCCCCTCTTGACGAGACCTGAAAAATGTATGTCCCCCCCCTTGAGAGGGTCCAAAAAGTTCATGAACCTCCCAATTTCCTACGACCCCCCCACCCCCGGCGATAAATAATGACCAGTCCCTTAGCTCTTTTATTGATTCGTTCATTTGGCGCTACATTCACCTTGCTTCCGGAAGATTAGGCATACATATACGAACACGAAACAAACAAATCGTACGTTTTCGATGTTGTAGGTGAAATGCAGGCGTGCTGAGAAATGCGATGAACTAACTATGAGCGACAGTTGCAATTAGTTTGGGTCAAAATAATCATTACAACGGTTTCGTGATGCTCTGGTGATCCAAGAAATTACGAAGTGTGGATCGACTCCAATAGAGTGAGTGAAGCGAATGGTACAGCTAGTTACTCTATTATGAGGTTAGATGTATTGGCAAGTATTCATGTAATTTTATTACAAGGCAGCAGGGTGCCGGCATACCAGCCTTCCATACTCAACATCATTGTTGTGATGGAAGAAATGGATGATATACCCATCATCAATGGAACCAATTTAACCAGGCTTGTAAAAGTAAGCTGGAGTATTAAAATCTGCGTGAACTTGAAACATTTTCCTAAAATTTAGAGATTTTTTCCACAGGAATTCATTTAACATTTTTCGCCCATTTTTTTTTTTTTTTAATAAAAGCCTCCAGTAGTGTGTGTATGGTGTGTGTGTGTGTGTGGGAGGGGGGGGGTGTGGATGGGGTTCCGGGGAGGAGTCCTGTAAACTAGCATATCCTGAAGACGTCAGCGTGAATATGAGAAGTTAGCCAGCAACCTCGAGATTCAATTTATATACGAATTCACTTCAAATTTTTCAAAATAATGTTTATTTGTTGGATACAATGGCCTCCTGTCGTTAGTTGGGTGGGGGCGGGAGCCGAGTATGAGGGCTCGTTTAGCAACGACACCTTCTCGCTCGCCGAAAGCTATTTGCTAGGCGACCGTTATCTACTTACGATTAATTTCCCGTTTTTATTAAATAATTGTGGTAATATGGTAATTTGTGGTAATTAAATGTATTATAAATAACAACACGGACAAAGAACAAAGTGCAACGCTTATTTTAAACATTGCTACAACATTGTTGCCATTTCACGCTATTTCCACAATTTGCTATTCTCGCTGAAAAAAACAGCTTCTAGCAGTGATCAATCGACGGTAGAATAAATAGCTACTCGCAGCGAGAATTCAAAATTCAACATGGCGTCCATTTCGGGGTTGTCGATTCGAAGACAAACCTTCGATTTCAGGTATTCACGAATCTGTCCGTCGTCGTGTACTGCAGTAAAAATTGTTTTCTTGTTGTCATAAATCGACGCTGTCATGTTGCAAGCATCTTACGTCGTGTCGCGAGGCACGAGAAGGAAATTTGTGTCCGCGTTGTTGCCATGGTTACTACATATAGACAACTTGAAAGCAGCATTCTCTGACAAAGGCGAGAAGCTGCCATCAGATTTAGTATTGACCAAGTAAAAGCTAGTAAGCGAGAAAATTGTCCTTGCATAAACGCGCCCTGAGCCCTGTCAACTAGGAAACACATCAGAGTGGATCTGAAACTTTCCCCTGCAATTTCGAGATGCAATTTTCATACGAATTCATTTAATTTTTTTTTTTTAATTTTTTTTTTTTAAACAAAGGGCTCTTACTGTGGGGGCTTCCCCGGGCGGCCCAATCCGACACAGCCTATCCGTATAATTAGAGTAGGAGCACGATCTATATGAGCCTGGAGTAAACATGCCCTAAGGGAAAAAAAAATTGGAAAGTACTCAACTTAATGTCGTTTCCAACAGCAAAGGTTATCTTGGGACAGACAGTGAGAATTTTGCTCTAAATACTTAAGATCTTTTACGTACCACAACCAACAGGAGCAAGATCTCAATTCCAGGCTCAATCTTTCGACGACAGTCGCCTAACTACTGAGGACTAAACTTGGGTTTTTTTTTTACGTTTAAATTTGGCTGTTTTTAGGCATCTGGGGAAATACACTTTGTCAGCCACGGTTGAAACCTTGTGATGGGAATATTATTCCTGCCAAGTAATATGAATATCACGATTAGTGGTACAAATTTAGCGTTTTATAGTTGTAAAAAGGTGTGCATCACGTTGATATATTTCGATGTTCGATTTTACTCAAATAAGTACGTATACTAAATACTCAATAATGACGTGAAGCTGCACTTTAAGTTGACATTTTTAAAACCAACTTTAGTTTAGCCAGCTGAAGGATTGCCGTGGATTATAAGTTTTTGGGAAAGTACGTACACAGCGAAATGACGCAAAACCAAAATATTATTAGGTTTCACTAACAAAATGAAAAAGTGAGTAGGCAGTGGCAAACCAAAGCCCTGATAACGTATTAAGCTAAACATAACTGTGAATTCGATACACTAAGCCAAATGGGCTTTATTAAGGGTCGACCTAGGATCGCTGTTTTAAAATATCAACTTTGAGAGCGTACAACTCCTTTAAAAGTAAACATCTTTAAACCAAATTTGGAATCTAGCCTTGAAATAGTCAAGGCCTGTCTGCAGTCCAAAAATTGTGAAATTCGGTCGAGCCAAACCCGAGATACAGAGAGGCCAAATAGACCACTTCTTGCTCTTGGAGCTGTTGTTGTTGTTCTGGGGATGTACCTTTCGTCTGTCTCTACAGATCTGACCAGTTTTCCTATAAAGGTGGTTCTTAGCTCATTTTACAGGTATTGCTCAGTAGATGTGCCCTTTCCATAAGGCTTTTCTAATTGGTCAAGTGGTTCAGGGGTCACGGAGCTCTAAACGACAAGATTGATTGTTTTACATAATTTTACACATTGTTATTATGCAGCAATGCCAATTAGCAAACGCCAGCTGCAAGACGTAGACTGAAACTCTCAATTTTGACCGTCAACTACACTGTTTTACAGTTTAGTTGAAATTCTAAAAGTAACACGAATTAATAAACAAAAACGGAACGTAAAATGTTTACAGTAAGGGTCTAAAAGTCAAAACATGGAAGAAACACTGACAAGCTTTGACAGTCAAAGTCTAAGTGTAAAATTTTGTCAGTATGAGGCTGGTAAGCATTATACCCTTACTACCAGTACAGGTGGCCAGCAATTATTACATTTTGACGAAAAACTGGAAATCCTCCTACAAAGACCCATGAGATGATCTACGTTATGGTATACGTTTCCTGCTTTGCTTTATGTTGAAAATTATTTTTCTATTTAGTAACGTTACAGCATATTCGCAGTATCTTTTAAAGCATATTCGCAGTTTAGAGCAATATTGGTACTCCTCTACCATAAATTGACGAAGTATGATAAAAATTATACAGCATCAAAAGACAAAATGCAAACTTCACAAGAAAATTTTGTTTTAAAATTCCTTAACAATATTCTAAGAACAAAGAAAACCTGCTACAACCATTCATACACACGTTCTGTCCGAATAGACTAGAACTAAGCTAACACCGGGTAGTAAAATTTTACAAAATTTTACACCTAGACCCTGGCCGTGGGCGGAACCTAAACATAAGTATCCATTTCTAATGTTCCGTTTTTTTCGAAAAGGAAAATCGGTGGACAGTGGACACATGAAATAAGCCAACAAATTAACTGGGCAAAAAGCGGCTTCGCCGTTTAGAAAAAAAACATTAGAGCTCGCATCCCCATACTCACAGCCCTGAAGGTACACGAATAAAAACGGATTAGAGTTCACTCGAACGCAACGAACTATAATTTGAACTCCAATTCGCAAAACGTAAATCCACAAACACACACACAATAGACGCCATAAACAGCAAAACGCTACAAAATTGAAAGATAAAAATGCATACACAAAATGAACACAAATTATAGTTCAAATTATAGTTCCTTGAGTTCGAGTGAACTCTAATCTGTTTTTATTCGTGTACCTTCAGGGCTGTGAGTATGGGGATATGAGCTCTTAATGTTTTTTTTTCTAAACGGCGAAGCCGTTTTTTGCTCAGTTAATTATTGTTGTTATTCTGTACACGGCTATAGCAATTAAACGATATCATGGAGTGATTGAATGGCACCATCGGATTACAAACCCGTACAAAAATCGGTAATAACTGTTCAAAATTAAAGTTTGTAGGTAGTCGAAATATCAAACATTAGTTTCATTCCAAGGTTTTCAGGTATACAAACGGTACTTTTAACCAGTTTCGCATTAAGCAATTTCAAGCTGCGAAATTGTATAACAAACTTCATTTTCGACAGACAGTTCTTAACAATTTAAATACTTCGTTGCATTCTGCCGGATAACCAATTCTGAGGCCAGCCGTTTTCGTTTCACTCACCAAATTTGACGAACTTTGGACAACTGAAAATGACATTTTCTGTTGTAAACTCTACATTGTTTTCTGGTTAGCAGTGAATTTTGCCCGCAGGTTTTAGAAGAAGAGTTAGAAACAAAAAGCAGATCGTGAGCATAGGGTCTAATCAAGTAAAAAAAAAACGTTTTTTTTCTAAAGTATGTCTTAGAAATGCGCCGAGTTTGCTTGTTAAGCTATAGATGCATGCTAGTTTGATGCTGCCAAGTAGACGATCGGCCGATTAATTGTGAGTGAGTGAACAATTCCAGTTTCATTGTGTGATTAACCTCGGTAGGAGGAACTGAAAGGGGATGCGCTGATTGAGTGAACAAAGCGAACGAAAATTAGCGTAGTATTTGCTAGTGTGCTCAAAAATGGGATTGAACAAACTTAAGAATGTGAAGCATGGACGTACAATAAACCAAACCATGTCGATTCGGCCGATGTTACGGCTAATTATGGGCAATGGCAAATGTGGAAATTATGAATGAGAAAATTTATGTACGTAAAATTCCTCGAGACCAAAAAGGTAGAGGTGACGATTAGACCGTGTGATTCTTCGTACAACAGTCCGAAAGTTCTCATATTCACCCAAAACCAAAATTGGTATAGAATCCGCCAAAATTCCGAAAAGGTCCAGCATTTGAATGTAGTGACATCACCTAACCAGGGATAGGCTGCTAAGGTTAATTCTATTAACCAAGTTAACTGCACCGAATAATACTTTGGACGTTAAATGAAAACGTGAAGATTGCAAGGCTACTGCATTGTCATTTACCTTTCAAAGTATTAGTAGGTATGATTAACTTGGCTAATAGGATTAACCTTGTCGGCCTTTCCCTGGTTGAATGAATATCACTACTTTCGAAGGACGACCCTTTTCGGAATCTTGGCGACTTCTTTTATACCGGGTTTGGTTTTGGGTGGATAAAGTATATAATCCTCTTTCTCCGTATGACGTGTATTGTCCACAAGCCTCTATCGGTTTTACTACGACCCAGTGTAAAAAAAAAATAGGACGTAAAGACAATTGAGCTCAATTAGTGTTGAATATGAAAAGATGTAAATCGATTTCCGTTGCATTTTGGACTTGAATGGCAGATTGCCTGAGTGAGAATTCAATCCTCGTTCTTTCAGACCAAAGACCATAGAACTACGGCTCAGCTATGCTAACACGGCCATGAGATACGCTGACATGCTTCATCTGGCAGTTGTGTTTAAAAAAAATGGCCATGCCAGAATGGCTAAACGGTTGAGTTTCGTTATTTGGTCTCCAATGTCGAGGGTTCAATTTCCGCTTAGACAGCCTGACATTTAAACCCAGAAGTCAATGGAAATGGGTTTGCACCTCTATTTATTTACGATGAAACACATTTCAGCTGCAATAGCTTCTAGTGATTGAATTTCTTCGACGTATGAAAAGCTTAGGAAACTTCAGTGAGAAGCTATAAAGAAACACCCATCGTAGGAAACGAAAATTGCAGTTAAGACCAGTGTGTGTATACGATAAAACTTTACTCCGATCCCCGGAATGTACGACCGGTGTTTGCTTATAAGTTACACATTTTTTTTTGCATACCATAACTATCCTTTTCTTCCTGTTTTTTTTCCTTTCTGAAAGTCTCCAAATTTCTCTATGTAGTGTCCTACATTGTTTTTGTGGATTAGTGTTTGAAGAGTTCTTCCTTTTTAACAAAAGTATTCTTGTTTCAGAGGAAGTTGCGAGAAAAAATTAGATTACATGGATTTCGATGCTTTTGGAATAAATTTCTCATCAACACTTTACTTGTTCTCACCCTTCTTGGAATTCTACGACATGATATTATTCGTATATCGATTGTTGGATTACGCATTTACGTATCCGAGACGTCTTACAGGCATTTCACATATCCGATGGAGGGAAATGTGGAGCTCTACGTATCTCAGCTAGCATCCGGAATTAAACCTCAGGTTGCTCCCATAAATACTAACTACCCCTTTTTAATTCCCAACTCTGAAAAGTGCAAAGATGCAAATGCCACAAATGTGCACGTCCACCTTTTATTTATTGTGAAATCAGCTCTCACACGTTTTGCACAGCGTGAGGGTATTAGACAATCTTGGGGACAAAAAGACGATCGTTTCTCGAAGTTGGTAATTCGTCTTGTGTTCAACGTGGGTATGGTAAGAGATGACAATTCTTCACAAATAAAATTAAATGAGGAACAAGGTACACACGGTGACATAATACAAAGCGAATTCGTCGATGATTATTACAACCTTACCATAAAAACGGTGCAAGGTCTGCGTTGGGTGGTTGAATATTGCACTAACGTAGATTTCGTGATGTTTGTGGATGATGATGTGTACGTTTCTGTGAGGAATGTGCTTCGTTTTTTCCAAAATCCTCTTGAGTATTCCAAACTTTCTCACACCCGAGAGGACATTTTGCAGGAATTAAACGTGACAGCCGTTAACACATCGACGATTTATGCGACCGGAGATTTTTTTGCAGGTAATGCAGTATACGGCAGAGCTCCAAATAGAAACAATCGTAGCAAGTGGTACACATCCGTTACCGATTATCCGTTTGATGTGTACCCTCCTTACATTCCTGGTGCTGCGTATATACTGTCACTCCCGACTTTACATAAGGTTTACTTCACCAGTCTTTACACGAAATTCTTTCTTTACGAGGATGTCTACCGCGGCCTGGTGGCTAAGAAGGCTGGAATCGAGTTTTTTAACAACGAAAATTTTCAAAATCACAGAGGAATTTATGATCCTCTTGTATTCAAGTCCTTTCTTGCTGTGCACGGTTACAAAGATCCTAAAAGACTAATTTATGTGTGGAAAGATCAACGAAATCTCGGGTATGCCTGATGTATCCAAACGAACAAACGACGATAAAACAAACACATACATGTGAAAGTCATTTAACCATCGATGGCATCATGTATCTCCAAACAAATAAAGAATGGAACTTGAATGGGTTTATTGGGTTTGAGAGAAACCATGTTTATATCAAATAGTCACTATTTTGTGTATGTTTCTGGTTGTGTGTAACTTGTACCCTACACTACTCGCAGAAACTACGTAACACATGGTGAACTTCATATTTTTGCAAGACCAACAACATAAGGGACATCGTACAAAAACTCCAAAACAATAAAGGGATCCATGGGTTTACGCGATTTAAAGTTTTTAAATGGCTATCGGAGTAAATAGCTACCACAAACATTTGGCCAAAAACAAATTCTACTTTGTATGTCAGGTTCGTTGAGTGATCTCGAATCCAAATTCAACTTTTGATGTAATTTTTGTCGAGCGACCTCGAATCCAACTCCTAACTTAATGGTAGCCGTTTTGACTCTGATGTCGTTACTCCGGAAGGTAAAAAACTTTATAGTTTCCTAATCACTTTACCATTCCAGTTTACTTTGCATGACTGGAGATCACAGATTGAGAAATGAAACACACACAAGCAACACTAGAAAATTTAATTCAATAATTATTTCATTTCTGCCTCTATGTCCTGGTCGCTACAAGATGAGAATTGTATAAAGCCTTAAAATCTTGGTAAATTTTAATTAGGCATATGCAGAGTTTAATAGGGCTTGTACAATTTTCTTCTTGTAGCGAAGTTTTTAATGGAAAACCCTTAATCCCTCTCCTTCTTAGGTTGGACGGCTACAAAATAGCACAAATTAAGACCGAACACAAAATGCAGGATTTTTTAGAGAGTCTTTTGGACCCCGAGCAGAGTTGCAATCACAGCTGAGTAGTCAGCGTCCCCGACTAGAGTCAGGTTCTAATCCCTTCATGACCAATTAGAAACATTGCATACAAGTTCAACGCGGATAGTAAATGGTTTAAAAATGTGGTCAATTTTAATAAAAAAAAATGTTTAAATATTATTTGTGGACGTGTTACTCATCTGTGTTTTGCAACTAAATTTCAAAAAGGGAACGAAAACGACTAGCACGGCTCTTTAATGCAATATGTTTAAAATGTTGTTTGACTTTAACTGCAACACACCCATGTACACCTTTGGGCATAAAAAATGATCGCACTGTATCGAGGTTGAAGTAACCCGACAACAATGCAAACTTTTTCATTGTTGTAAATAAGAACATACGTCACTGAAGGCGGAAGGAATTCTCCATTGTTGATGCCAAAGAGTGACATTGTTGAATGACACTGTTCAAAGCCCAAGTATAACGAAAACGATAATTTTTATGCCCAAAGTTGTACATGTAGGCTTATCTAATGTTGGACGGTAAACTTTAGCCACCCAAAACCAAAAGTGGCGTAAAAAAACAGTCAAGTTTCTAAAGAGGATCGACCTTTGGAGGTAGTGACATCATTCAACCATGGAAAGGCCGGCAAAGTTAATCCTATTAGCCAAGTTAATTGCACAGGCCAATAGCTAGAAAGTTAAACAAAAACTAGAACATTTCTACTCGTGGTAGCAATATTCGAGTTACCGTTTAACATCCAAAGTATTATTCTGTGCCGTTAACTTGGATAATAGGATTAACCTTAAATAAATACGGATGCAAACCTATTTACGTTGCCTATGTAGGTTTGCATACGTATTTATTTAACCCCTCTTGCGCCATTGGCCTTTCCGTCCTATATAAGGATTAACCTTGGCAGCCGTTCCCTGGTTGGACGATATCCCTACATTTTTTGAAACCCGGCATCTTTTTATACCAGTTTTGGCTTTGGGTGGATATCACAACTTTCATAGGAAGGTGAGCGTACAATGTTACACCGTCCTGTCATCATCTCTACGTTTTTTTTTGGGAGGGATTATAATTATGTCTATAAATTTTTACATTTATAATTTTCAAATTTGCTATTGCCCAATTTGCCGTTAGATTAGCCAAATTCACAGGCTTTGGTTTCTTGTATAACCGACTGGCCATACTTAATGTGCTTAGTTTCATCAATACCATTTTTCCACACTCTGGATAACAAAGGCTGATTTCATTTACTTCGCTCACTCAATCAGCGCATCCCCTTAGTTGGTTTGCTTATCCCTGCACCTTCAGCTTACTTCAAGATTTAGGCAGTATTAGGTTTTTTTCTCGACGTGATAAGATATGCTTTTAGTTGCCTACAGTTGATACACACATGTAACTTAGGACTGCATTGTTGCAGGCAGCTGCATTATCGTAGCAAACAATCACGGAAACAATTCAACTGGCTTCCCGAAGCAGGCATTTCAGAACTAAACAAGCTGTTCAGTCATGTCGGCAACCCAATTTTGAAGAGGTAAAGCCTTAAAATTACGGACTTAGCACCCTCAGTTTTAAAACTGGAATATTTAAGTGAATACTAACACCGTTTCACTTTGGTTTTCCATAACGAATTAATTCAGAACTGGAAGGCCGACAATACTAACTCTCACAAGATACAACGACAATGAAACTTTTTCCTTGGCGAAGCATCATTGCATCTTGTTCGAGTGAGTTCTAATCGGATCTCGTGCGCCTCGCCTCTTTATTGCACCATTGTTACATGTTGCAGCAATGTAACATTTTGATATTGTTAACAACCGGGCCCCCCCCCCCCCCCCTGCAACTTCGTTGTCTCCATCTGTGTGTCGTCGTTTATTGTAGTTGG